>JAECUM010006566.1:0-71070 GCA_016617855.1 Megalonaias nervosa
AGAGAGAGAGAGAGAGAGAGAGAGAGAGAGAGAGAGAGAGAGAGAGAGAAGTCTCGGAGCCGTTCCACTTTTATGGAAGTTATTATTAAAACCGCACAGAACTTCATCGCTGTAGTTCGAAAGAGAGAGAGAGAGAGAAAAGTCCCCCAGTTAGCTGAAATATTTCAAGTTAGTTCCATTGTCTGTACGATAAAATTTAATTTTGAAAATTAAATTAAACAGAGATCGACTTCAGAAAAGTAATGCAATTTTTACTAATATCCAGTGTCTGCAAATGGTGATTGTTTCAGATGTCATTATACTTGTTTACGAACATATAATATTTATATAAAAATTAATTGAATCAAAATGAAAGAAACATCTGACATTTCTGTATCATAGATTGTTTTATCTCCAATTACAAAAGTATCCAGAGGGCAATAATTTATCAATTATCGTCGTACTAAACCATATCCAGGTGTTTATTTATTATATTATATTCATATTTGTCCCGGGCTATATTTAATACGATGGACTGAGCATAATGTAAACAAGTAGTTATCTCGATCCATGACCGACGTAATTTGACCCTTGTATTCGGAACACGAAATGCGGAGATTTTATCGCAGATATAATTTTATTGTCAAAAAGTCACAAGGAACAAGAATATTGTTATGATTATTCCGCCAAGTAACCACATAATCAAAATTATATAAAGATGTGTCGACTTGTATGATGCATTTGGCTATTCTTCAATTTAAATAGAATTATTAGGTTTTTGAAGCGTAGCTTTTAGATAGAAATAAAAGCGAGTTTTGTGTCACAGAGTTATTACCGTCTATGGTTTTGTGTTCTTTTCTTCGTTTTTGAATAATTATTTTAAACATATTTTGTTTTCAATCATAAGAAACAAAACATCAATAATCGAAGAAATAAACATTATAGATTGTCTTAAACGATTTCCACTTTTCCAAATGCACAGGTGGCACTGTTTAAGTGTATTTCAATCATTTTTTTTTTAGGCACTGTAATGGAAAACTGTGTTTTCAAATGAAGCAAAAGCAATTTTTGATTGGTTAATACCTTGGAGTCGACAATACAGTTATAAATCGCTGCATTGATTGCTTCTCTTTGAATAAGACCCATTTTACACGGATATTACTTAGTAGCAGATTTTCGCTGAATTCTGCAGCGCCCCTAAATCAGAATCGAGATCCTTGTCGAAATCTCAGTATCACCCGTACATAAAGGTATTCTTTTGGTTGCTTATATTGCCAATAAAAGCTATTGTTTGTTTTTTTGACGATCTTATCACCTCTGTAAATTATAGTTATTAACGCCGTGATTGGCTTAGCAAATGACGATACTACTGGGCGGGAGTGATCAGGTGCACGTGGAGCATGATAATATCCTAAGGCACGAATTACAACATAGGTGGCGCTATCACTTACCCGTCAATCATCTTACACTTGCAATATTCACGTACATATAAAGTCTTTTGATTCGTTCGGTTTTTGATTCTCTAACTAAGCTACGATGAAATTATCATTGTTTAATGTTTGTTACCTTAGTAATTTTAAGTATGACGGAATAAATGTTGCAAGCTCTGTGTCAACAAAATTACGAAATCGGAAAAATGAAGCGATCATGCCAGATTTAACATCACAAGAGAAAGTATAGTATATAGCTTTCACACACACACACACACACACAATATATATATATATATATATATATATATATATATATATATATATATATATATATATATATATATATATATATATATATATATATATATATTGCAAATTTATCTACATCACTAAAGGGATCGTATAATGTCGGATGAAAGATCCTAAGGTATTATTATTATTTTTCTTCTTCTTTTTCTTCTTGTTATTCTTATTATTATTATATAATGTGTTTATTTGGTGATGTCTCATCTTTGTTTTACAGAAGTAGCTAAGTATTGGCTATACAACATCCTTGGTCAGTTGCAACAATAGTGATCAAACTGGTTGCAAAACGTAATCCTGAGCAGCTTAATTTGAGGATGGATGAAAGTAATACCAGTCTGGTTGATAACCACAAACATACTGGCATGGTTCTCAAATCTAATTATAAATGGATAAATGGACAATATGGAGAATACATATAAATAATCGTATTAGTGCTGCAAAAAAATTCTGAAATATTCCTTAGAAAAATAAACTTAAACCAAAATGTATTTAACATTCATTAGACCAAATCGTGAATATGTTTGGGAAGTGTAGAATGATCTCCGACTTTGACTCTTGTAGACTAGAGAAAGTCGAACTCGAAGAGGTCACCATGGCGTCTTGCCCATCTATGTCAACAGAAACGCTCATTACTTTGCAACGGGACGTGAAACTTTGAAGTCATGAAGGAATGTTTGTAAATTATGCATATTATATAAAATTGTGAATAGCATGTCACCGTCATATTTGTTGGAAATAGTTCATTCTCAAGTATCTAATTCGTCTTTTTTGTGATAAATTCAATGCCGTCCTCAGCAAAAAAAAAAAAAAAAAAAAAAAAAAATAGGAGACAAAGAAAACAGTAATAGTCAAGGAAATCAATGATAACAAAGTTCAAGTCTTGTGTATGGAAGTACATGCGTGATCCACAACTGAAATGAAGTTGGTTTTCAGGACATTCGGCATCTTATTACTACACTTTCAATGACATTATTTTAACTGGAATATACCAAGAGTTTAGTGACGTTACATATATAAACAAACTCTATATATACATTGCATTGTATGATTGAATTTTACCACATAGCTGTACATTTTACACATAGTGTGCTTGGTATAATATTTTAATATAACATGTTAAGATGTCACTTTATGTGATTCTAATGGATCTAAATAAGCCCATGAAATTCTTGCGCAGTATTCTCTTTTACTGACTGGCTGTGGCAAGCATGGTTAAAGTGTTAACTTGTTAGCTTAATAGGTATAATAAAAACTCACATCTGTTAAGAAGATAATGTGGACAGAATGTTATCCAACCACAGCATTTTAATGCGGTACAAAAGTTCCAAGGAACGAATGTTTCTTATTAGGTGAAGCAATTACGAATCTAAATAACACTTGTCTGTGTCTTCTGTACTGTTCCAAATCAAATAATGCAAATATCCGGTCACAAATACATCACAGTAAAAGTGGAATTTCTGCATCTAGCAATTGTACCCTCACATGAATATCCAATGCTTAGTAGTGACTGACAAGATTTAGGTTGAAACACGGCAAAAAAATCTCATCGAAAGATAGGTAATAGGGTTAACTAACCTAAACAGAGTCAACTGTTTGACATCACATAAATTTGCATAGTGTCTGATGATGCTGTTTGTTAAATGTTATACTGATTTGGAAGTACACTTGCTCGTTAAATTATAATTTATAAAATACCTACTTTTAAATGTTACGTGTTATCGAACTGCGCGTTATTAATTCAACTAGCATAGGTGACTATTTTTACGCGCAACATATGAAAGGTGCAGCGACCGAGCCAGTATAAAGAAATTATTTTTTCTTCTTTCTCTCAAAACTATTCTGTTTAAAATTAAACCTCTAAGATAAGCAAAATCTAAAATGGATAATGATTTAATACGAAATTTATATAATCATATCTCAGGGATACAATTTGCAGATCTACTCTGTTCCCACCTTAGATGGTCTGATTTGTGTGTGTTTCTAAAATTATTAGCAGTTAGTTTTTTGAGTGACAAAAACAAACAAGCATAGGATGGTAACATAAACCAGTGAAAGTAAGTCAGATGCAATAACCAGAAAAGTTAATGAAAATTACAGTTTCCCACCGCAAATACCCAAAATCCTGTTTTTAGCTACGTCATTGCCTCATAAACTACTCGATATAAGGCAATGAAAGTCGAATTTTTAGACCTGCTGATCCAAAAGGATTTGTTGTTGTTGCTGTGGGGCTTAACGCCATTTTTCAGCACACGATAGGCTATACATGGTGGCCAGTATTAATGGTGGAGGAAGAAACCGGGAAATCCGCGGAAAGAACCACCGACCCACGAGAAGCTACTGGCAAGCTTTCTCACATATCCACATTCGCCGAATCTTAGACTCGAACCAACGCAGACAGAGGTGAGATGGCAGTGATCCGTAACGGACAGCGCTTTAGACCACTCGGCCACTCGGGGCCCCAAAAGGATTTGTAGAGACACAAAAACATAAATGCACTTAAAGAACAAATGAATAGGAGATCGGGACAGTCAAATTCACTGTTATGCAGAATTAATGCAAGATGCATTTTAAAAATTATTTCCTGTATTGTAAAAACTACTCATAGCAACGTGGGCATTCATACATGTGTGTATCCTGACATTTCGGGGGGGGGGGGCATTTCTAAATTGGCACGTGCCGTATATTGCTCTAGTTTAATTGTTACACAAACAACCTGTAAGGGGTAATGAAAGTGGTCAACAATAAATTTGGCAGGAATTCAAGTGAGTAAAATGGTTGTTAGTGTACCAGTCGGAACATTCTCGGCCTTTTCCGCCAAGTCGAGAGAGAAACCTTGTAGAAGGACTCAAGAATCTAGTCCCAGTCTATTCTAGAGCATTTTTTTTTCCCTTTCTCGTTTAGGTGATGAGAGTTATATCTAAGCATTCTTTGCATTATTCTAGAGGAAATTGTTCATCTTTAGCATATGAGCATTATGGTGTGGTAGTTTGTGTATATTTAGGACTTGGACACACTGAAAATTCAGTACTGACAAACGAATGTAGGGACTATATAGGAAAAATAATTGTGATCTGAGTCCGTACAATTGGCCGTCATTGAGAAGTATATTCGGATCTACTTTTGGTTGCATGGCACAACATGGCAGCGGAAGACACAGCCATGTTCGTAACATCGACGGCCTTTCCTGTCGCAACACTGAGGGGGCGATCCACCCAACCCATCAAATATATGTATATTCCTACAACTAACTCTTAGATTAACGATTTTCGTATTGTTTGTGTACATGTCTTGAATGTCGTGATTGAGTTTGTTGTGAACAACATCAGCACTACACGAGATTAAGAATGTTTTTGTTATGTGTAAAACTGTGAAGCACCTACACAAACACAAAAATTCACACACACACAAACACACACACACACACACACTCACACACGCGCGCGCGCGCGCGCGCGGATCAATAATTGGTTCAGAATTAATCTTAATCAATCATTTTCCTTACTTTATTTATTGTGATAACGCCACGGCGCGCAGACTGGCATTCAACAATAAAAAAAAAAAAAAAAACAGTTCATGTCACGAAACGGCAATAAACCATTTCGGACGTAAGAAAGTAGGAGAAAAACTTACTGGTTAGAAAACTGACCAGTGTCGTTTCGGGACCAAGGACACTGCTGGATCACAAACGATTAAGTGGCATGCTAGAACCAGTTACGGTTGGAAACACAGTCAGGATCTGTAGCAGGAGTAGATAAAGGTCGCGAAACAGTCCGGGACCATCCACTGTAGGATCAGGTCAAGCTGCCACGCCTTACCAAGTGATGGCAACGGGCCATGTCAGAAAGGTGATTGGTCTCGAAACGGCGTCACACACACACACACACACACACACACACACACACACACACACACACACACTTCAAACAATTGTAACTATTGTCCAGGTTATTTAGACATTAATGCTGTCTTTCATTCGCTAAATGTAAAGTCTGGTCAGCCTGGTGTCAGGATAATGTGACTGGGTGAGACATGACCTACATCACTAAAAACTGCAGACATCTAAGCGTTATGACTGAAAAATTGCTAAAGCTATGTTAAAAATCTATATCACACACACACAGAGAGACACACACACACACTGTAAATCCTTATACTAATGTTTATTAATTCTTCACGCCTCATTGCATGATTGACTTCATAATTTATGGTCTACTTTGAATCTCTCTTTCTGCACAATAACTAGCGCTCTACAGGAAAATTTACTTTAACTCGCAACTTGTTGTCATCATAAATTCCTTCTTTTCAAACTATTAAGTGATTGTGCGCATTTGTCTCCTTTCAATTTTAATATGAGTAAATCATTGTCTAGCGTCCATTTGCTTCTTATACCTATTAGTACCATTTGCTTTTCAATCTGATATTTGTTTAACCGGAAATAGAGGTGGTCTGTCAAAAAGACACACCCATCGTGCCACCGGAAATTATAGTTTGAATTTTACCTGAGAATATGTGATTGAGAAAATAAGGAACTGATTTATTGGGTATGTTTTCCGCACGACGATTTAATGATGCTCTTTAACATTCATTAAAACAATAATGGTTAACTTACTAATTACCGAGAAGTGAAAATCGTTCTGGATTAATTCGCTGTCAGTTGTAAATTACAGCTAAAACATAAAACGCTTCGAGTTGGCACTTTTACTTCGAAATTTGTACATTTTCAAGATATTCATTCTCCGCAATTATCCATGTGCCGAAATGATAAAATCAGTTCAGAATTACGCAAACCTTTTTGTCACAATCAAACCTTAATGCAGCATCATTCAGACATGAAATACAAACTGTCATGCCCATCGGAGTGGCATATAAAATCGAGTCCTGAATGTCGCATAAATCTGATCTGATTTCTCATACTTCACGGTTTGTATCTTGTATTAAAAATAGACTACTGATTACAATGATCAGTGTATAAATTATTCACTGACCATATAGATGTCCGTAAATAGATGTCTATACATATACTGTACGTGGACGTAAATAGATGTCTATAATGTAGAGGTCCGTAAATATAAGTATATAAATATAGATGTTATTGTTGTTTGGGAAATTTCATCGCATGATAGGCTATACACTGCGGCCTGTATAACTGGTGGAAGAACCTCCTGGGAAAATTCCTGCAGAAACCATCTTCCCATGGGAACCTATCGGCACCTTTCTCATATACCAACATTGGCTGAGTCCGAACCGCGAGCCAACACTGACAGATGAGGTGGCAGTGATTGGTAAAGGCGAGAGCTTTAGACCACTCGACTATCCGGGGCCCCTCAATGCCCTTAAATAGATAGATTGACGTATATATCCTTAAACATATGTTTATTTTCCGTAATTAGTTGTCTATACCTATCGATGTCCTTATACAGGAAATGAATTGCCTGGAAGTTTGGAAAAATTCATAAAACTTACTCCAATTTATATGATGTACTGGTCACCTACATGACTCTCTGAGTTGCGTAGAGATGTTTGTCACGCTATGGATAAAATAACTATCATTTGGGCTTAATTATTTACTTATTATGTTTTGGAAGTCTGTACCTAAGATTTCCATTTGTTTCAAAAAGTGAAATTTCCTCTATTGTGCCATACACAACTGATGTTTGCTATACATATCGAAGCCAAACCCAGATAAGGTTGGATAGAAGTTGACGGTATTGAACCATAGTCAAATTAAAAATGCATCAAGAAATTTCCAGAAATTCAGATTCATACCTTTAAATTTACATATAACTCTAAAAATATTAGAACAGTCAGATTATGAAGGCAATTTGCAAACACTAATTTAAAATTGTATTACAAATTATACACAGTGTACCGGGAGGCAGAATGGCTTGTTTTATGTACGGTTTTAAAATAGTTCACGAGAAACTCCATGGTCTTTTCTGGGGGATGGGGGGTTGGTTGGGGTGGAGTGTAGGTCAGATGGCTTGTTACGAATGTTAAGCGATGAAAATTAAACTTTCAATTGCATTACTAAACAAGCTGATGTAATTAGCTGTTATCGCATCCTAGTGTAGTCAATAAGAATATCATTATTATTTTTCGTAGATTTGTATGGTTATTTGCTGACCTGCAAAAACTGTTTACTTATATTTGAGAAAAGCAATATTAAAACCTTAACAGAAATTAAACTTTTCAATAAATTCAATGTCTTCGCTTTTGAGTAGGATGATCAAAGAGATATTTCTGATACAGATATTTTATATGTTGTGTCCAGTTTAATGTTGAGTCCAGTTTTGTCCATTCGCAAGGAAGCTAGTCTTGGTGCATCTGAACTTTTACTAAAGAAATGAATTTTATCATAAATAAAGAAAACTGAAGAAAATAAATAATAACCTCAGTAGGGATAGTGATTCCTTGAACAGAGTAAATTGAAAACCCCTGATGAGCACATTTTTCTCTTAGTAAACAACACTCCTATATGTATTAATATCTAACTATTGCATGCTGTTACGACCCTGTAGCTAAATTACCAGTGTGTTAAAATTTGAATTAATTCTAATTCTTTCTATTTCATTTTTATTTCATTTTTATATCATTAATTATAATTATTGTTATGATGATGATTATGTTCCCAGGATCTGATATTTTGTTAGAAACATCGGTGTTTATTTAAAACGTAAATGTGACTCGCGTAAGCACGATTTTTGTATGACGGTTCTGTCATATTAAGTAAACAGTCTGAAATAGCTATGTAAATGATTGGTTGTGACCACGGTCATTACTAATAATACTTGTTGACATTCTATACTACGTTGGCGATATTTCGAAATCTCCACGATTTCTTCATGCGTGTACATGAAATGATGTATTAGTTTGCTTTAAAATACTCAGGTAGCTGCGAACGAGTCTAGAGTCATATTGTAGAGTCATATTTTAACATCTTAGAGAGTCACATCGTAATATCTTATAGAGTTTCTAAATACCTTAAAAAGAAGGTATTCTTTTGTGCTGGAAAGAGTTGTTCGTTCGTACGTATGAAGAATAACATGTGTTTTGTTGTTGACGATAGCTGTACTTCATCTACCTTTTAAATAATAATTAATTTCCCTGGAGAACTACACAACTGGCTTTGGACAAAGACATTTGCTGAAATTAATTCTAAATTGGAACAGAACAATACAAATTGTGATTCACAGTGAAAATTCTGGACATTTGTGTTTAACCTTCGTCTGACGTCATCATCCGCCATCTTGGAACAGAATTGAGATTCAGACTACGTCAATTTAGAACTGTTTATTCACAGGACTTATGTGTTTTCACAATTTTAGAACAAATTTTTGGATCTTCTTCGTAAATCGTAAGTCTTGTTTCCTATTTTTACCTTTTCACCGTGTTTTCTAGGGAAATAAATTATTTTTGTTAAAATTTACAAAGCTTGTTGTAGTCACTCTTTTCTTTGTGTTACTTTAAACGAGCCGATACGTAACAATGCGTACAAAAGACAAGGAAAGAAATCAGCTATTTACAGTATAATTCACACTGCAATGATAAAAAATTAAGCTTTCTTCCCGCTTGAACGTAGCAAGTGTCATATTTGGACAACATTCTTAGAAATGCACCGTCGTTACGAACTACCGTGGTTACTTGCTTATCAACATTCTTAGAAATGCACCGTCGTTACGAACTACCGTGGTTACTTGCTTATAAGTCCAAGTCCACCAGCATACTGCACAGACTCAAGTCTACCTTCTCAATAATGCGCCGACAGATCTAGGTCTGCGCATTATGCGACGGCAAATCAGGGTCTATGTTGTTTGCAGTTGAACTCGACAACGGCTCTTTATCACGTGCTTGCATCTCTTTGAATTTGTTTCAAAGGTCACATGGATGAACAAAGATCTTGAATGTATACTTGTGTGTTATCGTGAATAAGTCTTTTCGGAAACTGTACTATCTCCCTTGAAAGGGTAGATCTTCAGCGCCGAAAACCACCTTCAGGTATAGTATTACATACTATATAATATTTTGGAATATCAACATTTAATGAAAATAAGAACAAAATACGAGTCACAAATTTGATATGTTAGCAGAATTATGAACGAAATAGGTTGCTGAATAGAGGAAAGGATAGCTATCAATGCTAATTTCACATTCCAGTTGCATGCTACTCTTTTTACATATTAAGTGTAATATCTCAACAATGTTTTCATTTAAATCATTGATCACTTTTCATCAGTTACTTCTTTGACTTGTAATATCTAGATAATCCATTATCTCTCTCACTGTCTGTCTCCTAACGTTTTCTCACTTCTCCTTTTTATTATTTACACCATGATGACTTCGTATATAATAGAACTTTTATTGTGCTTCACTCACATGCATTGTATGTAGGACCTGAGTAAATTTTTTCATTAACTATTGTTTTGTTCTGTTCGGTAGTTCTACGATTGTTTTAAAAAACTACTTTAATTTGATTAGTGCTTAGCGACAACTGAAATGAAGAACTATAACATACCTCAGCAAAATCCATCAAAATCCTATTTAACTCCAAGTACTTTCTCTGTTTTCATTCTTTTCCGCAACTTTTGATTATTAGCAGCTATCACAGTATCTGAGCCGGGTACAAATAATTTTGTTAATATACTAATTGCTTACTTAAATTGCTTTGATCTGTATGAGTAGACTAATTGTCATAACATAGCGTGCTGACCGAAAATTTTTTCAATGGGTCTCTATATGAACGGAAATTTCAGCATACAGTATGTTTTTACATTATTCAATATATCTTTTGTCAACATATGAAAGAAAAATCAATATAAAACCGGATGTACATATTCACATACGGATCTGAAATAGTAAATGTTTAAACCTCAACACGTTGGACTTGCTTTAATTTTCGTATTTCTGGTTTACGGGTATTAATAATCGTCGGAAGATGAGGTGCTAAGGTGGGCACTCTCAGTGAGTGGACATAGAGTTCCAACTCAAGGGTAGTAACCTAGTTTCCGAAAAGACCTATAGAGATCATGAGGGTGCATGGTTTCTTCCGATTTGATTGGAGTACTCTTGTTTTCTCTTTTCATACCAGGGGTAACGCGTAGACATTCATAACAAGACTTGTGAACACATACATTTCATGATAATTTTCTACAGAAATGAGCTTTGATTTTTCCATTCAAGAAGATACAGAGATCTATGATAATGCGTGCATTGGAGCTCCTGTCTGGTCGGTTGTACGGAATAAACTGTCTGTTATCTGGTCAGTTGTACGAAATAAACTGTCTGTGATCTGGTCAGTTGTACGAAATAAACTCTTTGTGATCTGGTCAGTTGTACGGAATAAACTGTCTGTTTGTTTGGATCTAAACTCATCAATTTCTAACATTTACCAGTCTGAACGGTTTAAATATGATCTTGTGTTACGTGACAAGGACTCGTACTCAGTAACAAAGAAAAGAGTGAAAGCCAACAAGCTTTGTATATTTTAACAAAATAATCTATTTCCCTAGTAAACAATGTAAAAATTGGTAAATAGGACTTAAAGTTTGTGAATATAATCCAAACTTTGATCCTAAGAATGAAAACACAAGTCCTATCACTAAATAGTTCTATTAGAATCCAGGTTCGAATCTCGCCGACATACAAATATGGAAGGCGATGACGTCAGATGTGGTCCAATGTACGAATATCAACAGTTCCTCAATTGAATCACAGTTTTTATTTTCGAATAATTCCAGAATAAATTTCCATGAATATCTTTCAGAATTTTTTTATACAAAAGTCAACTTGTTGAGTTTCCAGGAGAATAAATTATTAAATCCAAAAATCAGATGAAAAACAAACAATCTGGCAACAAATAAAAATAACACCTTGTTCCTTCAAGATGTTAAAACGACTCTGCCAGAAGAATATTAAGAATGCGTATTTAAACCCCAAAAACATTTCAAGTCTCGCGAGATAGGTCATGTGGTCTCTTACTACAAGAAATCCATCACGTACGCCAATGTAGCCCCACTTAAGAACCAATAACAAAAAAGCGTTGTTTACACATGGTGATCACGCAATCAAAGTATGGCCCTAATATTGACCAATCATTTTAACTGCCTGTTTACGTTCTTGCCAGCCCAAGACGAACTAGGTTAACTAAAAATAATTCTCATGTAACACTTGTACGTCTTAAATAAGCAACATTTGCTAAAAGAAAATATCGAATTACTGAAAAAGAATTTTGAATCCTTTCAATAATCATTACAATAAAATGTAATGAAACAAAAATAAAATAAAAAAGAATTTTAAAACTAACACACAAGCAATTTAATTACATATACGTAACACTTGCAATTAGAAAACAGCATACAAATGGGTTGAAAACGCTTAATTTGATTTTAATGTGTTATATTTCACCTTAGGTGCATTCAGGTGATATACTTTCTCCAGAAATGATTTATTGAGAGATCTGAAGTACCAATTTTAACATTTTTGGTGTATCTCATTTCCAAAGCAACAACCAGGAAGGAATTATTTTATTTTTAAAAGCTGAATACTTAATACTACACTGAAACAAAACAAAATTGGTTTTTACAACTGAAAGAATTTTTTGTTGTTATCGTCTTCTAACTCGTAACACAGAGCTGGATCCCACATAAGTATTCATTACAAACGAAATTTACGAAAGAATTCTAATAATTTCTACATTTTACAATTCTTGGCAAGCAAAGGATTGAAATTATCCGACGAGTTTTATACATTTAATTTGAAATGAGCACAAGTATAAGATTCTGTTTATCGCTTAACGAAAATACTGATTTTATTTTACCAAACCTCAAAAAAATGTGTAATGAATTGATTTTGAAATACACTTTGATACACCGGTCAGAAATACTTTACTTTGCGTAACGTTATGACATATTTTGTAACGTCACAAGGTCTTATTGCATGAGGAACATCTGCATCTTTCATTTGTTGCGCGTAAAATAATAGTCCCAGATTATTCTAAATGATTCATTATTGGCTCTAAATGATTCATTACTTCCAAAAATACAAATTATGTTGAACACATTATAATTTCTAATTTGGCGTCATTTTGTCATGCAGCAGACATAATCAAAAGACATCTATATTCTATTTGCAAAGTCAATAACTCAGAGCATGAATCAATCATTGGCGCCATCTGTTTTCATAAATATAACTTTAGATTGCTCATAATACAGCTTAGAATAAGAATAATGATTAAATACAAGAACTGTCACGCGACGAAAGATAGATGGAAGCAATGTATCAAACAATGATGTATATATTGTACTTGTAAGTTACATCAGAATGCGAGAGATCTTTTTAAACTAACTTCTATTTTATTATCGTGTTACATGTTGATTCGTTGCTAACTTGAATTAACTATGTACTGCTGAGCTAACCCAGTTTGATCAATTTTAGAATTCTGAAACGAAAGTATTTCTCCAAAGACTTGAACTTATTTCCAATGAGCTCTGTTATTTTTGTCTATTACAAACAGAAATAATATCTCGTATTTTTGGGTGTGTTCGGTAATTACGATTTTTAATATCATATATTACAATGGATAAATGTGTTAGTGTAGTCACAAAAGTAATAAGGAAATTAAAAATAAATATTATCTTTATAATTAAAGACAAAAGTTAGGATGATGGTGTATTTAATTTATTATTTATATATGCAGAACAGAAAATTTATAAATGGATAATTAATAGAAACAAGCACATTTAGTCTCAGTTCAAAATAATTGTCGCTATTAATTGTAATGTGGAAAATACTGTGCCATGATATGGGCGTCCGCAGGAATTTTTCGGGGGGGGGGAGGAGTTCTAAGGTTCTTTTAAACCCACTTGCCCCTCTTCCTGCGGACGCCCATGTATAATGCTTATAGAAACTGTAAATGGGAAAGGTTTTAGTATGTATGTGCGTGTGTATGTATGTATGTATGTATGTATGTATGTATGTATGTATGTCCCACAGCGTTGAAGATGTTGGACTACCCTGACCTAGACGCACACCGTAATTTACTTAAAAAGTTAGACCGTATCCAACACCAAGCTCTTGTTATCTGTTCCGGCGCGTTCAGTATCTCATCGACGGAAGAAGCCAGAACCCTAACCTGGGAACCACCCTTCAGTCTAAGACAGGAAGAATTGCTCCCGGGGTATTTGACTAGGATCTCAATCCATGACAAGTCACGCCCTATAAGAGCTATTATAGGAAGACGTAATAAGCTTTTCAGACAAATTTCTCATAAATTTATCAGAAACAAAAAAAATTCACGACTACAAAAGGGATTTAAATATTTATAATATATAATCAGAAATAACAAAATACCCGGACCCCATACAATGGACCTGCAAAAGACCAAAATTCAATCTAACAGCACTCAATAATGGGGATAAACATGAATACGTAATAGAAAAAAGGGCTCAGATCCTCACTGAAATAAAAAGAAGTAGGTACGAGGGAAATGTTCAATTTACACGGAGGGATCTAAATTCCTTGACCAAGGACGTACTGCAGCAGCTGCTGTGATTCCGGAGAAAAACATCATGATGGGGGCGAGACTACCTGATAACTATTCCATTTACACAGATGAGTTTTGGTTTAAAATTCAAGCAATTAAAGTGATACAAAGTAGACACAGAAATAAGTTATAATTAGCGAATCCCTCAGTGTGCTGCGAACTATGGCATCGGGTAGCTCTATCAGTGGAGAAAATACGACTCGAGAAGCCTACTTGAGACTATAGAATTCATGTTGTTGTCCTCCCATATTAATATACCAGGAAATACAAGGGCAGACAAAGAGGCCCAAAATAAGCTAAACGAATCCGAAATTCATCAATTGAATTACAGCGTCCATGACATTTACAGTATGATCAGGCACAATATTGACCAAAAATGGCGGGGGTGGGGTGGGTGGGGAATGGGACAACACGAGAAAAGGGCGCACACTATACAATTTACAGAAGCAAGTCCGTAGAAACAATTTTGCCTCAAACCCGGCAAACCCGTTTGACGTCATAATCATAAACAGAATCAAAACTGGCCGAAGACTTCAAGCCAACAGCTTTTGTGGGTTCGTTCCAGGTATAAAAGAAACAGGAAATAACTGCCCTCACTGTACCATCCCCAGAAACACTGAGCCCTATTTTCAACGACTGCACCAAATATATCCAAGAAAGGAAACAACGCCAGGGAAACAAAGAACAACAAAAACCCAGCTAGATATATAGATTACCTTAAAGCAGGAACTAATATATTCAGTACCGTGTATGCAAATATCCTGGGATACATCTCTGACATTGGCAAGAGAGGAAAAATATAATCCCCGGTTAGGGGCACACACGCAGAAAAATAACGAACAGTAATATAGGAGATAGGGTCCAGGACTAAAAACACGAAAACATAAACAAAACGTAATATTATTACCATTAGCAAGACAAATTACATCAATAGTCACTAATTACAAAAACTACATTACAATTAGCCAACCTAATTTGTCGGGATCGGGAGAGGAGGGG
Source organism: Megalonaias nervosa (assembly GCA_016617855.1). Lineage (NCBI taxonomy): Eukaryota > Metazoa > Mollusca > Bivalvia > Unionida > Unionidae > Megalonaias > Megalonaias nervosa. The sequence continues at coordinate 15,256 of JAECUM010006566.1, forward strand.
CTAGGCCTGGAGGGAAAGAATTGGTAGACTGGGGTCAGTAGGAGGTCTATTACGCAAGGCGGCCCAATCCACGCCCTCACGGGCATGAGAAACTACAATACCATATAAGAATACTTAAGGAAAAGATAAACATTTAACTTTAAAGTGTCTAGCTAAATAAAGGATTTTATTCCAGGACAGGTAAAAATATTAACGAACATCATAGCCTCCCTAGCCGATAAATATGCAACTAGAGCTCTGTATTTCCTTCTCTTCTTATTGTTATATCTTCTTTACCTTTATCTCTACTTTAATTCTATATATCTGGAATTTCGCTGTGTGGTTCGGGTTGCTACTCATACCAGAAAAAATAAGTAGCTAATTTGTCCGCTTTCTCTCATCCGTAATGAGCCCGGAAAGTTTTGGGATCGAGAAAGTTGTTTCGCCGGTAATTGTTTGGATCTTACCCCATACTTGTTCTGAAAATGTCTTATGATTCAGTGATGAGCAGTACACGTTTGATGTAAATATGGTAGTTTTTGCTAATCACTCCTTTTCCTTGTAAGCAAAGAAATGTTGGGCATTTTTTGTATGCCTGAACTTATTTAGGGCCTTTTATCCCTTTATAGCTTGCCTACATTCGTCGTTGTACAGGGGACGGATTGTTTACTGCCAAGCCCTCACGTTTTGGGGATGCATCGCTCCAATTCCGACGCCAGAGTCTTGTTTCAGGTATCAACACTGACGTCATATAGCAAGGTACTATCCATCCCCTCACATAGGGAGATAAACATCTCCCAGTCCGAATGGCATGACTGACTGAACTGAACTGAACTTGAATTAAAGAGGTATATCGGCCATTCAGACATGCACGTCTGTGCTCCGCTATTCAGGGGTTAAATTAACCTGAGTTTGGTTTGGTAGGGTATGTGAATATATCTTGAAGTCACTGACGTGCTGTCAAACGAAACCATCGTAATACTTCTTTGAAACATCCATTCTTACAAACGTCACAGGACTTTTTCGCAACTAATGGCATATAATGCACAAATCAACTTTGCAGGAAGATGAAATTTTAAATATATCATGCTGAATACTGTTAGAAAGAAAGAAGATAATTATTTTTCTAGAGGTATTAGTCTTCAGACGGGAGTCGAGGGGAACATGTAAATGACAAAACATCCTTCTTGGCACCAATGGCGAAACAAATTTGTACGAAATCTCAAATAATCGGGAGCGGTTGGTTGAAATCAATAAATAAATACACATGAGGTGTTTCGAGTGGCAATGTCGTACGCATTATTCTGCTAAGGTGTTCCTGTTTGGCTACTGCACTCGAGATTTGTCGATTGGACTCTTAAAGAATACCGCATTATGGGCAATAAGACTGATGGTGTGATGGGCTTTACTTCGTTCAGATAAATTTTAAGTAATATAAATAATACTGACATGATGTCCTTTTCGTATAAACAAAAGTTTAATTTCTATTTCGTCTTCTGCTAACATGTCATCGAAGATGACAAGATATGTTTGACTTAAATCAGACGCTATCCCATCATCGTTGACAGGAGTACCTTCAACAAGTGATTCTCCTTGACTTTTTTGGTGTAATGTGTAATTTTATTGTCACTCTGTATACCACAAAATGATACGTTGTGGTGAACAATCAAACAATTGCGATCGATCAAACGATGGACAAATTCGGTTTTGCGTTAACCGTTGGGAAAAGCAATCAGCATATTAAAAGGATCGCGAAGATACGATGCCTCCCAACGTTGACGATCTAACTCTTCATCAATCACTTTGAGAACTGATGGAGGGGGAGGGTATAGCCCTAACGTTGGTGTTGAGAAGTCTGAGATTTCTATTACAGACACAAGATGTTTTGTACATTGGATACACGTTTAATTTTTTGCAAAAAGTGTTACACCAAAAATATTTCCAGAATTAAAACACTAAAACACATAAAGTGTTCATAACTCCGTAGCTGAGCGTCAAGACACACCAACAACATCGCTTTCTATGGTAGAGAATCGACAATTTCTGCTGCATCGCTGATGTCAGAGTGACCAGTAGGAAATTGAGCATATTTGCACATCCAAAGATACAGGGAAAGCACATTGATGCATTTTATTTTTTCTCTTTTAGATTCTCCTACTTTGTACAGCAAGCGTTTCGGATTGGTTTGTCCACAAAACAAACTGTCGTGTGGATAAAAAGGTTCGATATCTACCATGTCGTAACTTTCGGTATTGCATCTAAATTCTGGATCGGGTTCTATAATTAGGCATACTTGACTTTCTAGCTTCAGGCGTCGTTGATGTATATTTGCTCGTACAAGTCTTTTTTCAGGAAAACACATGAAATAATCCGTGGAATTCGTAGAGGATCTAGGGAGTTTTAAATCCCAGCCATCCACAGGAAGACTTCATGTTTTCTTTTCTTCACTGTTGTTAGCTTGTATCCATTTGTCTTCACTTTCACGCAAGGAATGGAGCCAGAACAAATATTTGGCTGAATATCGAGGGCTGACCAAGCGATAGGACTGAGACGGTATGATAGTAACTTTGTTGCCAGGCATGAACTTTCTTCCAGAAACTAATCTATACCCTTTGACAAAGGTAGAAGCTTTCTTCAAAGATCGATACATCCGTGCTCCAAAAATAATTGTCGAAAGTTTCCACAGCAAAGGCATATAATCAGCTCGGCAATATTTCAACCTTTCTTCTTGAAAGTCAAACGAGTATGAAGAGCGAGTTTGCTACCAAGTGTACAATGCTTCTCGTTGTTTCATGCACATACCGTCATTATCGTAATAGTGAACGTCATGCAAATACGGAAGCATAATGTGCTCACTAGCTCGGTATTAAAAGTGTGGAAAATAATACGTGGCTATTTCTGTCATTTTAAACGTTTTAGGCATTCACCTCTAATGCATGGCTACATAACTCACAGAATCTTTTAAATGTACTTGTCCACTTTCAGGTAAATAAGTTTGGCTCCGTTCATGTTGACTGTGGGACTTTGCTCTAAATAATATTTCAAAAGAAATTGTCCATCGAATCCCTAGAAACTGTAGGTCATTACTGTAGCATATCGATGGCGGTCACCGTAACGGTTGATGTTCTCATCGCTCCAAGCGTCGGCGGTAGGGTCTAAAATCCATTAGGCAAAATTACCTTGAGTACAAAAGCTCCCCCCAAAAACTCTTGTCATGTCCTCCTGGAGTTTTATTATAATTGGAATAGTGAAGAAATATGGGTTCTTTTATACGCTTCTCACAAGCACCATGAGCTACACAAAAACTGGAATGTGTATACCAGTCTCTTGTGTACATTCAAAATCAAACATAAAATCCACTTGTTTCCTTTTGTTCTTGTTCCCTTCTTCCTTTAAATCTTCCTCCACTCATTATTATATTTTTTAAATGTAACATTGATTTTCAAAGTGTACGATCTGGTCACAAAAACGCCATTCTTTCTTTCTTGGACCAACAGGTAACTTTGGATGTTTGGTTGGAATAATGTTCACAAGTGGGGCACGCTCTTAATAATTCGCGATCATTTTTCTGGTGTATAGCTTGCTTTATGTGACGTTATTCATATCAAAATGGACTGACAAAGGCTCGCTTGCAAGTCGAGCAATGAATTTGTTATTTTCCTTCAGGAATGAAATTTACTGAAGCTAAACAGCCCCGACACCTCTCTACATGATTAAAGTGTTTATCCCGGCTGCAAAATCCTTTCTTGTGATAATAATCCTTTGACACTGATAATATCATCGAAATGCTCCTGACGATGATACACATTAATGTATTTTCCGTCTGGGAATTCTGGTAATCGAAACACGAGAGCTCTATGAACCATTTGAGGGTACACGTTCAACTTGTAACGAGGGGCCAAGACTTCTTGGAGTTGCTGCATTTCAGGAATGCTATACACGGTCTCTTTAGAAACGCCTGCTTTCTGCAAAAAGAGCTCTGCTTCTCTTTATTGTTTATCTCTGACCGATTGTCTAATACTCGCCAATGATCTTTTCTAATCTGCAGTATCGTTCTTATCGACATACGTTCGCCCCACGACGATGGCACGGCATATCTGATCTTGTGAGTTGTAAGTTTGGTCGATAGAGCATTCAGTACTACGAATTTCGTCCACAAGTAACACTTTTTGTGTTTCAGCTACCTCTAGGACAGAGATTCTGAAACTGCGGTAAATGAATTACTGGTGGTCCATAAGCTCCATTAAGGTGATCCGTAGAAAGGTGCAATAGTTAGCTAACTGTGCAATCAATATTATGAAAGACAATTAAGTGGTCCGTCGAAACAATTAGCCATGTTAAAGTGGTCCCGAAAAAGATTAAGTTTGAGAACAACTGCTCTATGTGGTGAAAGGTGCATCAGTTGAAGCGTAACTTTTCCATCGGTAATGTTAAACTCATAATTGAATTGTTGGACGTGTTGAAGTCTGTCAATGGTTTTGGAAGGTTTTAATTCCGGTGTACTAAACTCGATCCAGACAGAAGACCTCAAACTTTTGTGATTGATGCAATCTGATTAAAATCAGATTTCCACAATCCTGCGTGTTGATCTAACAAACATCACTAAGAGGTCATGTTTTGTTGACATTGTGGTTCAATAATCAAATCACACATTTCGAATTTCTGAAAGTGATGCGCTTCATTCGGAACAGTCAAAACAGATTGCTCTTCTTGTCAGCGATGTGCAGAGTCATTCGAAAGCGTATTTCCATGAAGACTACACGAGATAAAAGTCAAGATACTTGCTATGTCTGTCAAGAGAAAGGACATTGGGCTCAAGAGTGTCCACATCGTCAAGCAAGAGGAACAACGGGGAAAAGACCGACAACAGTAAATATACGTGTTATTATTGTCAGGAAAAAGGACATTGGTCTTTAACAAAAAAAGAGAACAAGCAGGAGGAGAAGCAAAAGAAGTACCCATACCAGTCAAGAAATTTAAGACGGCAAAACAACAAGAAGAAAGTGAACAGGAACAATCCCTACCAATAAAGACTTTGTTAAATACTCAGTGAAAGAACGAAGAAAAAAAACGAGGTTTTGTTATATGATATGAAATTTTCATTGCGATTCTTGTTCATATATACGAAGGAAGAAGAAACTTAAATGTCTCGTTGTAATGATTATTTTTAAAAACTGTTCGTATGGATATGATACTTCCGCACACTCTCACGCGTACCACATGACTGAATCATGAGAAGGGATTTAAGTTTTACTTGATTTGTCAATCACTGAGTAGTATCTACTCTTTAAGAGATTTTGGTGCCGCTGGAAAGGACCGTTTGCCTTTTTTAATTACATCAGCTTTAACTGTGATAATCCTTTCACACGTTCAAGTCCTACTCTTCCTGCTGCTGCTGTTGCTGATTTGGTTATGGTAATAACTGCATATTCTGGTATCTCAATGTCGGTGAACGTCCATGTAGTTATAGAAGGTTTAAAGATCTTGTCACGTGAATGCTTCTCTTGGGTTGAACTAAAAGAAATCTGATACAGTTTTCGAAGGTGCTTAAACTCCTTCATTATGTCTTGCAAGAGATTCATCTCTTCGCTTTCACTCCCTATCTTCTGCCATTCACAAGTCAATGTTTTCCTCTTCTCTTCTTCTTCTTCTTCTCGCTTTCTTTTCTCTTCTTCTTCCTCTTCTGCTTGTTTTTATCTTCTGTTTCTTTCTGAAATCGTCCTCTAAAGGTATTGATCAAGAAGGAGGTGAAGATATACTACCGTCGCAGCCAAATATTCTCGCAGATACGAAAGGCAATCAGCCAAAGTTAATTGAAGTCATCCTCTTTAGGAAGAAGAATACTAGCTCCAGTCACAGTAGTGGTCGTAGTCATACTACTATCGCTCCGATTATACGATATATCCACAGCAAGTGAACCCCAATACACTGTCTTCGTTTTTTCAGTGATAGATGTTGCACTCAAACTGTACCGCAATGGTAAACAGTAGGAATGCTCTTGTGCCTTTATAATGAAAGTGACGATATGCGTCTGTTTTCTTCTGATTGGAGAAGAGACCGCTGCTTCTGACTGAATTTTGGAAAGCGCGTTGGTTGTTGGAACATTTCAATTCGTTTCGATCCGATCGAACGCTATATATATATATATATATATATATATATATATATATATATATATATATATATATATACGCGTGTGTATATTCAAATGCATTCTCATGTGGTGTCACCTGTCCTCAAGACACTTTGACAAAATGTGGTCAAACACAGAGCCAACAACCACTATTTCCAACACGCTGATCAACCCTGGCTAACTAGTCTATATGAAAGTATCGCAGGCCATCATCACGATTATGGAAAAAGCGATATCGAAGAGAAGAGTGCACGTCGAGAGGCAATGGTGACTAGAGAGATTCTTGTGCGACGAATTTTTGAGAGCAGTGAAGCGGTGTGATATGTTAACTCTCTTCTTTGGTTAACAACCCAGATGGCCCTATTCAGGGCAACCCAGATTTCTAGAAAAGAGAAAAAGTAATCGTATTTATGAAAATCTTCCCAAAATCCAATGAAAATATTTTTACTTGCCTGATCTACCTGTTAATAATTGTTATCGGTGTGTATTATAGTGAAAAGTTGCATACCCTTCCACTGACGTATTGTGTAAATATAATTAATGCATTTATCGCGAGCAATTGGTTTCCTAAGACCAGGCTGTCAGTGGTCCGTGCGTTACAAAGTTTCTACAAACGTATCAAGCTGAAAGGAAATATACACAAAACTAGCATTTAATGGACACTTAAGAACATGTTAGGAAGGTATTCCGTGCCGAAATGGAGTGTAATCCCGCGCTTAGTCATCGCATCATCACCATCTGGAGTTACCCTTGGTGATGATAAAAGTACGTTTGATTGCATGATAGGCGATTTCAATGTCAGAAATGGTCTTTTATAAGATTTTTATCCCCTTAAATGCTGAAATCGATATTGATTCTTATGCAGAAGAAACTTTAAAATGGCCATTTTGATCAAAATTGATTTTGAAAGAACTCTATGCAAATTAGATGATTTTAAATGATAAATGGCAAGGGTATCATGTTCAGTGATAATCTTATTGAACCATGCCTAAATTCCAATTTGGTCGTAGCAAACGATGGAGTATATCAAGATAAGCTGATACGTTAATTTATGTAAAGTCGACTGATAACTCAGATTATCGCAGATCACGAAAATGTTAAATTGTTGTACTCGAGAGCAACTTGAATACCGAAAACGAGATTAGAAGCCCAAGTGCATCCATAAAGATTACTGAACCTGATGGACTGCACATTATTACTAATAATACACTGGGCGAGCTTAGGAACATACCATTCCTGTTTACGACAAATGTTTTAATCCGATACTTGATATTGCCACTTTACCAGATACATAGTTGACATGTATTATACAGCTAATATCTGAAAACAATGATGATGGGATCAAAACAATCAAGAAAAGTACAGGCTGATTACAATAATAAGTTGCTAGGATAAACTTGTTGCTAATATACACGCAATTCTACACAGTACAACTCTCGAAACAAAACGACTATTGTCTAAATCGCAAGTTTGTTGTAAGAAAGACTATTCCACTCTTGAAAATAGTTATGCTTTATTTAGCGATTTTTAACCAGGGAGAATATTGTTTCAGTTGTTATATTCTATAGTTGTTAACCTAATCTTGAGTTATGTGAAAATTATTTTTGAAGATTATGTATTTTCTAGCCTACAAACTGTTTAAGATAATCTAACTGAAAGATGCAAATGTGTTGCAAATTACTTACACTTTTATCTGCCGACTATATCGTAATCCTGAAGATCTGCAAACTGCGTTAAATATATCTCATGATTATTGTAAGGTATGGACACTTCAACATAATACAAATGAAACTTATAATATAATCAATTCTAGGAGTACAAGATATCAAAAAAGATTATATTGTGGTCAAAAAACATTATCATATATCCTTAGCACTAACGTTTGGGATGTCTTATTAGCCAATAATGGAAGATTTCTACGAGATGAAAGAGGGAGGCGGACAAAGTAAATAAAATCATAAACAGGAAGACCTGACGAAATGATCATCATTATCATTTTCTATGGACAGTTTATGTGTACAAAATTTTGAATCATTTTGACTTACCAATATTTGGTTATTGAAGTCATTTTCATCCAGCATTTGTTACCTTTTTATATTTTGCTGTTTAAACACGGCTTTGTTATCGATTTCTACAGTAACGGAATTAAATTGTTTGTGTGTTAGTTTTAAAATTTCCTTTTCATTTTAATTATGTTTCATTACATTTTATTGTAATGATTATTTTCACGGGATTCGATATTTTTTCCAGTAAATTCAGTTTGTACAGAACGTAAAAGGTATTACATTAGAATTATTTTTAGCTCACTCTGTTTCATAGATTTTGTAAACATCGAGTGAAGGCGAATGGCTCTTGTCAAGGTCATTTCGGCCCGCGTGTTAGCTGAATTGTAAATAGCGCCTTTTTAAAAATACATTTTCAGTGTGAGAAATTGATTCTTAGATAGGACTATTCTTGCATACGTGATAAATGGCATTTTTTTCTATTGCGATGTTCAAATTAGTGTCACGTGAGTCCGTCACGTGAGATACCATGTGATCTAAAATCGCAGCTTTAAACAGACGCTCTCTAGTAGATTTAGTCAGTTGTATTTTAAACTTGACGGCTCAAGAGGTTTCAATTGTTGTTGCCTGTTTGTTTTTGAAGTTCATCTACTTTTTTAATTTAATAATTTATTCTCTAGAAGACTAAACAAGTGTACTTTTTTTTAAAAAGTTCTGGGATAAAGAAATTCAGTGGAAATTCATTATGGAATTATATACGGAAACATAAACTGACATTCAACGAGGATCTGTTACCATCAGTACAGACATCATCTGACGTCATCGCCTCCATATTGGAATTTCATGGAGATTCAAACCTAGATTCAATTAGAACTGTTTAGTGATAGGACTTGTATTTTTCAATCTTAGGATTAAATTTTGGATTATATTCACAAACCGTAAGTCCTATTTCCAATTTGTACATTGTTTTCTAGGGAAATAAATTATTTTATTAAAATATACAAAGCTTGTTGACTTCACTCTTTTTTTCTGTTGCATTTGTACGAGCCTACACGTAACAATAGTAAAGAAACATATTTATCATTTAAGTCAAATACTTCGGTCGAAATGTTTTACTGAATTACCTCCAAAACACAAACTGGTACTATGTAAATTTAGAACCTCAAATTTAAATGTATCGATCGAAAAAGATGGAATGGAATAAATTGCACTACTTGCTGTCTTTGTTCAGAAGTCTGCAATTAAATTCATTTTCTACTGATCTCCTCAACTCTTCATAAAATAAAGAAAATGCACATACCTTCAAATTCTCTTAATTATCTAGAAAGTAATAACTGATAGGTCTAGTAATTACAAACTACATACTGATTTTATCGAATATTTATTAGTTTTTGGTCGAGATCGAATTACTTATTCCTCTTAATTCTCCTTGGAGTTAATATATTTTTTCTAAAACTCTCATGTGCGTGTGTTCTAGAAAAGTTTATTTTACCCCCTTTCATATTGTAATAAAAATAATTATGTTGCGATTATTATGTTGTCCATCTATTCCGTACTATTTATTGCTAATTTGACAACCATTAATTTGCTATTGATATATCCAATTATCTTCTTTGCTGTCTTTTCGTGTTTGTGTCACATTTGAGGCTTTAACATCACTGCGATTCTATTTCACTTGTAGCTCTTCAAACTGTGAAACCAGTCTGGGAGATAAATAAACAAATCACCCAAAATATAAACATAACAGCAACGACGACTTAATTTAACTGAATCTAATTGATAGTACAAACGATTGTGATCACATTGTCTGACGACGGGAGTTTCCAGAAACATTTGTGCGCACAGAAACTCCTAAATGAACAAGCTTATAGTCACTGGGTTCGACGATTAAAAAACGGGTCGACGGATGGTGTGAGATCAGTGAAAAAATAATTCACGTCGTGAAAAAGACTGATCATTAAGCAAAGCATTAAAATTCCGACGTCGTGTTCTCAGTACGTAAACAAGAAACTCTCAGATATTTTGAGAGAATAAATTTACTTGCCTTGATGTGACCTTCTCGAAAGGTTTCTGAAGATCGTGATTGAAAACAACTTGAATGAATAATGGGTCAACAGCTATATATTACGAGGAGGAATCTTCTACAAGTGATTGGAATAACGGTTTAAAACTCTCAGCTATATGAATAATATTTTAAAGAAAAAGTAACAGACCCAGGAGTGATCCATAACAGACAAGTATATCATAGTATTCATATTGTAAAGAATAAAATTATTTCTTTTAAATAGATAACAAGTATTCTTGTATCAAACCCATGTATCACTACCAAAATATGAGGAAAAATGCTCTAAAAATAGACTGGGACTTTGGTTCTGACCTAGATGTAATAACTGTGACTTGAGTCCAGGTAGTCACACGCCTCGTTGTACCGGATGTGACAGTACTTCATAGCCTGCAGATACTATAACTGAGTCAAGAGTTCTCGATTGAAGGAGAAGGTGAGTTGGTTAATCAATGTGCCAACGAGTACTTTTACATAAATCTCGTGCAGTGCTTTATTTTTTAGCATGAGGTCTTTATTTTGACCACTCGTTATATGTGTGATGAATTTAAGAAAAAAACCCAAAAAACATTTGATTTGGGTGGCCTGTAAACAAAGTAGAGTAGAACTGTTTTTCATCTAAGAAAAAGTGGTAATCTAATGATCTTTTTAGGTTGTATATTTCAGTTCATGCCTTTGCAAGTTTTGCTTTCGTTTACTAATATTGCTACACCGACCTCACAATTGCTATCTATCTTTCCGACATGATTTATACCCCTTCACTATGGTGTTTTTCGTAGAACAATATTATCAAGGTGAGATTTCCCCAGAACGGTATTAATAAGGTGAGTTATACCCCAAAACAGTATTATCAAGGTGAGTTTTCCCCGGAACATTATTATCAAGGTGACTTTCGGTGACGCGGAGAATATCAAATTCGTTCCGTTGAACTGTATGTTTATCGACTTTGCTTTTTGTACTCCTGACATCTAGAGTATATATTTATACAATCGCCATCGGTAAAGTGATGATACTGATGTTTAATGTAGAAAACGATACTGGGAACATATTCTACAGATTTTGCATTAGGACGTGTTAACGTGTCTCATAAAGATATACATGGAACATTTGTATTTAACCAAAATCACCTTTTCCTTTCAAAGCTATCATTCTTCGTTGTATTAGAATGCAGGAACTATTTTGGAAAAGAGACCATTTCATTGGACAGTTGCTGATAATTTCATGAAAACTCAGCCATTTACTAGCGCAACATTTACGTATTGTTCATGCCACGATCATTTGCATAAATTAGTGTAGGCTGTGAACTTACACCTTACAATCAATTGAAAAGTAAACTTTTACAAAATTTAATCTGAACAAGATAAAATAATATTTAATGAATCATTAAGGTAAAATTACTGTATATTTTCGACATTCATTATAGTTTGTGAGTGTAGTTACTGCATGTGACAAACTGTATGCAACATCAAATTACTACTCACCCTGGGTCTCATTTGATACTCATCCTGTCTGTTAATGAGATTAGGATTTGCTGAGGAAGGCTGATGTATGTGTCCGAAAGGTCTGACCTTGGCATAAATGTTTTATACGAAATGATTTCTACAATATTTTCCATCAGATTATACCTGGATGCGCATGCGTTCATCAGTTGGAATGCTTTGAGGCACCGCCTTCGATGAAACGGCCATTTCAAGAAAGACAAGTTGCTGACCCGATTTCCTCATTAAAAATTTACTTTGTGATACTTTGTGGTTCTTTGTGTTACTTTGTAGTACTTTGTGGTTCTTATTAGATCCAACCTTTTCAAGCGTCATGGGTGCTTTCTGTGGGAACAATTGTAAAATGCAAGTTCGGTCCATGTTTTTTTGGTACTCGGACTCAACATGAACATGAAATATATTGTGCGAAACAGATAAAACGTTTATAAGCAGTTCATATTGCCGTATGTAAAAAATTGTGATTAATTTGGTACAGTTGCAAAATCAACTGTATGTACAGTCTGAAGAGACGTTATTCATTACCGCTTACTGAGTGTCTGAAGCACTCAGCTTGTTTATCTGTATATTTTAGGCAGCAGCGATCATTATCTATTATAACACGTTGTTCGGAACACGTGCTAAACTAAAGCCGGTACATCTTGACTAAGTTATTACAGTCTTTAAAGCGAAATCGGCACATTTGTTCTCACTTCTTAGAACCTTTTGTATACAATTCTCCAGTACTAATTGATTTTTTAATGAGATGGTCCAGTGGACCGAAAACATAGAAATGTAATTTAAATACACTCTTTGGAATACTACTCCTTGAAATGGTCGTAACTGCCGTCAAGTATTTTCCCAGGAAACAATTTATTTTTCTAAATATCTTCTTAATTTGCCAATTCAATCTGATGTCAGTAGTCCATAATGGTTCTGACAAAGAGAAGAACTGTTGAACGTTCAGAGGAAATTAGCTATTGTCTCTGGTCATAGTCCATATCGGATTTATGGTCAAAGAGTTGCAATCCTTAGATGAAACTCCCTCTAAGGCTCAGGGAAAAATTTCGACACTTTTGCCAGGCAAATTGATTGAAGATAAACCTTGAGATGTCGAAGATGCAATTTGATAGCAATATCATGGCATGAGATGAGAGCTTTCAATATTGATATAAATGAGGGGTTAGGTTGGGGGGTGGGAAGGAGGGTTGCTGACATATAGATAAATACTACATGCATGCAATACATATATCTTAGCAAATTATTTAAACCAGAAGACAAGCAAGGTAAGATGAAAAGTAAGAGGGAAGGAAGAGAGAAACTATTGAATAGAAAAAGAAATAGTTTGCATTACATAATTTCAAGATAACATATTAATACATATGAAAATATGAGTAATTCTAAAAAAGAAACAATATTAGAGCATGCATAAACAGTTATACTCATGTACAAACAAATTCATATACGCATATATACACATTTATCTATTCCCACATACATCTGCATATATGTGCATCCCTGCTAGCATACACGTACGAGAAAGGGAGTAAGAAAAGAAAAAAGGGTTATATTTTTCAGAGTCAACATTTCATTCAGTGATCACCTTATTCCATTTTCATTGCCATTACTCAATTTTCCAATAAAATATGTTTTCACATGATTCCATTTAGTAAATAACGTTTGTACTTTTGGATCTTCCAGGTCAGACTTATTTGCTTTAAATTTAAATTGAAATATCAAATCAAAGTAGTGCTCTTGCAGTTTTGGCTTTTTGTTTTAATATTTCGATCTAAATATACTATATTTTGCTAGCAATAATACTAGATGTACAAATTTTGATTGGCAAGATTCATTTAAATCTACAAATAAAATAAGATTTTCAGAAATTCCCAAATTCACTCCAATCTCAGTTCTACAAAAATGTAAAACCCAACCCTAAAAATGTTTTACAACAACAAATTTGCAAACTAAATGTTACATCATTTCTTCCTCACTGTTACAGAAAGAACACCTTTTATCAGCTACGAAACCAATTTTGAATAAACGAAGCTGTCTGTAGTCAGTATATTATGGTTAATTCTAAACTGGAGCCACCATAATTTTGTATCCTAAGCAATTTTATACGAATATACCTTATTCCACCAATTTGTTTCTTTTGGAATGTTGATTTTAATATAAAAAAGAGGTTTCTTAAGCTTTGGGACAATGTAATAATGACTTTATTAGACTATTATCTATATATATATACATCCTTTTTCATTCTTGATTAGAACAGTCAATATTCGGGGGGAAGGAGGCAAGGATGCAGATATTGTTCTCATGTTGCAAATTTAATCTTTTTAATATAGTCTGATTGCACTTAAAATACAGTAATATTGTGTAAAATGGGGTGAAAAATCGTATAGATCACAAAATCCTTCATATGATAAGTATAAACCTTGTTTATCAAAGAAATGATATATAAATTTTACTCACTTCGACAGCCACGATCGATACAAAACTGGTCTGTTTTTGATCATTATATTTTTATTTTTCCATAAACACCCATCTGTGAAATTTCAAGGAAATTTCTATCTTTTTCTATTGTCATAAATTCTGCCCATGCTAAAAGAACATCCGTCCAAAACAATTTTTAAAAAAAATATTTTTTGGACAATCTCTATATTTGCAAATCACTTACTTGAAAAAATGTGTAATAAGGACAAATCGAATTTATCATTATAATAGTCTATTATCTTCTGTCATTCAGAATGATTAGTCAGCAAGCGCTTTACCCAAGATATTTTTGAAAGATTTGATAAAAGATGCTAGATGTTTCAGACACAGTCCACCTTCTAGCTTATTCATAAATGTTGTTCTACTTATTTTATTAGGATTGTTATTCCATATAAATTAAAACAAAACAACTTTTTTCCATTCTCTTTACAACACTTGCTGTTAGATTTGGTAAAATTAAGAAAGAAAAAAAAAATGCGTCAGTTGAGATAATGCCATTGGTTTTAGAACAACAATTTTCACAAATATTGTTAATTTTCTTCGATTCTATTCCCCGAACAGTCTATGTACATCTTGAATTTTGTTTTCAAAATTCATATCTATAATGTCTTCTGTATTTACAGATAACTCAACTCCTAATAGGGAGAAATTTTTGAAACCCAATCAAATTCTAACTCTGTACACATATGTGTCTGTGAATTCCTTAATGCCCCGATTTCTATAACTTTTGTTTTATTGATGTTCACTTTAAGTCACGATATTGATGCAAACGAGTCCTAAGTTTCTACTGAGGCAAACAAAGAATTCTCCGATCCATCTAACAGGAACGATGTGTCATCAGCATATTGAGCCAGTTTATTTTCGTATCCATTTATGAATATGCCTTTAATATCATTATTGTTCTGCACCATAATTCCTACAATTTCTGCCACTAATAAAAACAAGTAAGGAGAGAGGGGATCCCTTGACGACAACAACGTCCAATATAAAAAAAAAAAAAGAAAACGGCGACGCAGATTTATTCTGAGTCACACATACTTTGGCATTTCTTTAGAATATATTTCATTTGTTCACCAAAATTAAAGAAAGAAAGCACTTCCCGAATAAAACTCAAAGAGACAGAATCAAAAACGTTTTTAAAATCAACCTGCAACATTATACCATCCATATTATTCTCTTCTATAAAGCATATAGTATCATATATCAGTCTTACCACCTCAGATGTAAATGTTCTTAAAAGTTATAAAAATTTAAACTTTTACAATCGAAACGACTGACTACAACGCAGACATTTAGAGCAAAGGCACGATTGGACTGTCACGGGTTATAACAACTAATTAAAAATCATGGGGAAAGATTATGTGATAATTTACTTTGACAAATATATGAGACTTAAATATCACTGTCATCTATAATGTAGTGGATTGCCAAATTAGATGTAATTGACGCCACGTAAGCAAATCAGCATATCTGAAACGAGAGTTTCTGCTCCATAGATCAGCAATCTAAAGATACTTTCATTTGTCTTTCAAATACACTTCGATAAAAGATATATCTCTGTAGGACTCAATGATAAAATAACATAGAGTATTGCATCTGGCACTTTATCTCTAAATGAATTTATGAAGCAAGGAATAAAAAAATGAATAAATAAATACACACATACATACATACATACATACATACATACATACATACATACATACATACATACATACATACATACATACATATTATTGTTCCAGTCAGACCGCTCCGATGGCCTTGTGGTTAGAATGTCCGCCTTGGATGCGAGAGA
Source organism: Megalonaias nervosa (assembly GCA_016617855.1). Lineage (NCBI taxonomy): Eukaryota > Metazoa > Mollusca > Bivalvia > Unionida > Unionidae > Megalonaias > Megalonaias nervosa. The sequence goes on from JAECUM010006566.1 coordinate 31,202, forward strand.
TCGCGGGTTCGAACCCCGGACGAGTCATACCAAAGACGTAAAAATGGTACTAACACCTGCCTCGCTCGCTCAGCATTAAGAGGTTAGTGTTAGGACTGGTCACCCTGGTGTCTGGATAATGTGACTAGGTGGGATATGGTGCTACATGTCTGTGGCATGATGACCCAGTGCTACACATCACTATAAACTGCCACACTGCAGACATCGTAGCAATATGACTACAAAATTGTTAAAGCTACGTTAAACACACACACACACACACACACACACACACACACACACACACACACTTGTTCCAGTCATTATCGGCGCCAGTAACGCAATTTTTATTTTTGTATATCTTACAAATTACATAGGATGGTTTATATGCAACCGCTATTTCAAATGAATAATCAGGTGTGACGAATTCTAACTTTAACTGAAATATTAAGATCATGTGGAGAAGGTACAAAAGGAGTGGGTACATCATTACCAGTTTAAGGATTTGCATAATATGCATTGTGATAGACGTACTTTACTCCTGGTAAAAATATTTGCATGTAATCTAGTTTGGATGGATTGAAAACTTTCATGTTACGAAATATTTATGACTGAATCAAATCAGCAACAGTTGTGCAAAGCTCATATTTTACAAGGAATAAGACCGCCTGGAGAGCCATTGTACCAATATTTTGGGAATTTTCTTTTGGGTTTGTTGCACAAAGTTGAAAGAAAGGCATCCTGTTAAAGATTAGCTTTCGAAGGAGACTGATTATACACAATGCGTCCACGTTGCGATAATAATAGGTTAGAATTGAGGTGAAGCAGGGGCGTCCGTTTTATAAATAGCATTCACTCACGACATCGGTCAGGTGGTCTATTGGTACTCATAAATTACTCAACCTTTTGGTTCCATGTCAAGACGGCTTTATTCAGTGTCAGTTTGTTATTAATTTTATATCATTGCTATTATTCAGGCTCCTCTCTCGATCTGCGGCATGACAATTCAATGACTGATCTGATCATCTGATTAAATGAACCTTGAAGGATAACTCAATAATGCTCCACCCACACACACACACACCTTCTTCAACAAGAGGTCTAAACTTGGTACTGGACTTCGAACGTTTAATGTCATTGCTTTCAGATGTCGTAAATTTTGTACAAAGTCAGGTATTAAATCTAACAAGATAATTGGTACATTTTAGTATTGGCCGGGAAATAAGGTATCCCAGATATTGTGGACATTTAAAGTGTGAATGGAGTAACATTTGAGAACTGTTTTTGAACCTGTCTTATCGCTGAAGTTAGTGCCAAAATATACAATGATCGTGCTTGTAATACCTGTTGGAATGCAGTTAAATTAATGGAACTGGTAGGTTCGTAAGAAAATAAAAACACGTAAAAAATCAAGTCAAAACTAAGATAGCCTAGGCAAACTTAAAATAAATTACAGCAGCATCAGCGGAAACCATGCCATTATCTCGGTCGTCAAAATGTAAAAATTTTTTTTAATCCAAATTCTGGTTAAAGTCATATGGCTCCCACCCACGGTTTACAGTTAAGTTTCAGGTATATAACTCAAAAATTTAGAATATATGTTTCATAAGTGGTATTTATAACGTATTGCAAAATTCCTTCTTTGTATTATGGGTTGTATTAAATTGAAGTAAGAATGGATGGTATTTTAAATTTTACTTAGAGATCTTACGGGCTGAGGGTATATATATATATATATATATATATATATATATATATATATATATATATATATATATATATATATATATATATATATATATATATATATATATATATATATATATAACCAATGTGGCGCGGTCCTGTCATGATCTAATTTTGGTTTGTAGCTTGATTATGTGATCAGCGAAACCTTCCATAATTAGTAAAATGGCTAAAATCAAATAAGGATCAATATTGTGATAAAAAGTTTGGAGGCCGAATTTTCCCTTTAACCCTAGTAGATTTATGGCTGATGAGCATTATGATACGGCAGATCAGGATACTTGTTGTTGGCAGTTTTATTCGACTTATAAACGGGTACGGACGGTAGTTGTTGATATCGTGTGAAACGTAAATTAGTGTGCATGTCACACGTTGCAGGTATGATGCATATACCGAACAAAGTAGAAGTTGAGAGAGCGGTGCAGATGAAAGAAAATCGACTAAACTAGGGCTTGTGTGAAGAGACCAGGACCAAACTGCTACACGGAAGAAAAGTAGTCATTTTGCTAACGGGACAATGACTTTGGAAAATTCCTGTCTTTTCAGTTCTTACATTATCAAATGTTTTATTTTTATTTATTAAGAAAATTAGGACTCGTTGGATGCCTAGGCTTGAAGTAAAACTGTTATCCATTCGTCAAGCTTCCCCTAAGCCATATCCCTCCAAAAGAACAGAACTAACATTTTATATCGTTCTGTTGATGTGTCTTTGGCAGCTCCATATAATAACATTATTTTATTATTAGCTTTACCCAAGCAAGTTTCTTTTTGCAGGGACTATTTTGATTAGTATGTCTGTAAAGTATTCATACTTTAGGTCCAGCAGTTAAGGAGTCAGATTCGAATTTCTCAATATTTCCGAGTCAGAATGTATGCACTTTTGTTATTGAGGGCCCCGCGTAAGCGGAAATTGATTATTTCCACGCTAGTGCTATCAGTTTTATTGAACTCTACACTTCCATTTTATGTGTTTGTTTCTCATCGTGCGAGCTGCCTCGCTTGGCGCTCAGCATTAAGAGGTTAGTGTTTGGACTGGTCGGCCTGGTGTCAGGATAATGTGACTGGGTGGGACATTATGCTACATGTCTGCGGCATGATGCCCCAGTGCTAAACATCACTATAAACTGCCACACTGCAGACATCGTAGCGATATGAATGAAAAATTGTTAAAGCTACGTTAAAAATCATAATCACATCACATCACTTCTCATCGTGCGAGAGAGAGAGAGAGAGAGAGAGAGAGAGAGAGAGAGAGAGAGAGAGAGCATTAATATTATTACAAATGCAAGTAAATGACCTCGCTCTGGTTTTCATCGTAAATTAGCGATACGCGGAATTCAATAAACATTAATATATAATTCATTATGCGCATTGTTTGAACTAATATCTTTCTTAATAACTATAAATCTATAGAATGTTTAGGAGTATACGAATGTAGACTAGTTTAAAAACGTGTATATCACAAATAGTATCATAGCTGAATGCGCCTGTGGTACGTCACCAGAAAAGAAAGGGAGTTAATTTTGCCCTTCTCTGGATAACTGGATTCAACCAATGTGACGCAGTCCTTGCATGATTTAATTGTTTTCTAGGGAAATAAATTATTTTTGTTAAAATTTACAAAGCTTGTTGGCTTAACTCTTTTCTTTTGTTACTTTTGTACGAGCCTACACGTAATAGTTTGCAATGCGAGTTCAAATATATGTCGATGAATTATGCATCAACAGCCGTAAATAATCATCCGGCCCCACAAGTTCCCTTGACCATCATATCAAAGTCATATTTGTTGTTGTTGTTGTTGTTGTTTTAGGGTTTATCGCCATTTTTTCAGCACAAGATAGGCTATACATGGCGGCCAGAATAACTGGTGGAGGACGAACCCTGGAAAACTCCGGGAAGAACCACCGACCCACGAGAAGCTACCTTCCACAACTTAAATAATATACGTATATGGGCAGATATAACTACGTCTCTATAAAAAATCGCTCATCTTCCAACTCTCTCTATATATTATGCAAGTTAAACAATATACGCTGCTGAGTATAAGTAACATCCTCTCTACAAATATCATGCGTCTACTTGGTCTTCGTCCTTGCTGTTGACTGTCTCTGTGGTGATGTTTTGCTTTTTACCTTAGGTTTCCCATTTAATCTTTAACACCATACAATCTCCTTAATTTAAAATGAGGAAGTGTGCACGCCAGCCGGGACTAGTTTTGTGACCTAGTGAACATACCGCAACCATGTACTTAGTGGCTTTGTTTTTTTTCTTTATAGTCTTATTCTGATTTTACTGTTTCAACCGTGTGATCCGCCCTTTTCATAATTCATGTTTTTCATTACCTTTGCCAACAAAAGAAGTGCTTGTATTAGATGCCAACACTCGCATGTCTGTGAAGACGAATTCTCCGAGCAGGAATAGCTTTTATGTTGTGATGAAACATTTTGCCCCTACTTTTCTAGAAATAAAACGAGCGATAAACGTACCATTCTACAATGTCCACATTTTTGTCACCTTTAGCATTTCACATATCGAAATTTGTCACAGGTATTAAAGACAAGAAAATAAAATAAACGTGATGACGCTCTTAGGTAACTCAGTTTAAATACTTCAGATTTATTGAAACTGTTGGTCATTAAATGACTTCGATACAAGAAATGTCAAACATAAGTATAATATTTTAATACATATATGTATATCGTTTATATACCGCTTTGTTGTAGAAGGTTGTATATACATGTGTTTTATAGCTTCCTAATATTGGTCGTAACAAACTGTTTATATACATCTGGATCCGGGTTGAAGAAGATAAATAATAAATTTCTCTCATCTTAGTCCAACATATTATGCCAGGAAGTTGATTATAAAATTACTTACCTAACTTTATATTTGCCACTTCCTATCCGGTTTATGATAAAATATTATTACTAAAGAAACGAGGATCTTTGACGTCAATTTTTTTATACTTTGTTGTTTTTTTTCCAGCACATGATAAATTCCTAACCTACATTTCTAACAGATTAAACACTTATTATGGGTTCATGTCGTTATTCTCATGACGTGATAGATCATGTTAGCCCTTGGTCAGTTATCATTAAATACACTTTCGAGACTTTCAATATATATGGAACAATTATGTTTACAGTACGTGTATAATTACGAAGCAAATATTAAAAAAAAGTAATATTAAATTACTTAAATATTAAATTAAATGACTAAAAATCATTTAGTGAGTATTCTAAAATTTAAAGTGAAATGTACTCTATACTCAGTTTTATAATCAGACTGCTTTATTTTTCTAATTCATTTTCTTTCTTAAAGGGGATGTAGCAAGACATAATAATTATTTTACTTAGTCTTTTTTATAAAGTGGCAATGTGTGGCATCTACATAAAGTTTAGTTATTTCGTCGTGTGGCAACGTGCAGTTGTTATCTCTTGTTGTTTTGTTCGGTTTAACGCCATTTTATTTTATCGCAAGATATGCTATACATGGCGGCCAGTATAACTTGTGGAGGAAGAACTCGGGAAAATCCTGGTAAGAACCACCGACCCACGGAAAGCAAGTGGAAAGCAATCTCACATGCACACAATGGCTGATCCTGAGACTTAAACCCACGCGGACATAGGTAAGATGGCAGTAATCGGTAAAGGCTAACGCTTTAGACCACTCGACTTCCATGTGGCAATGTTTGGCATCTATATAAATATTTTATCAGGTGGCATCTAGATACACTACTATTCTGGGCTGATTTGGGCAGACTCCTTATGAGCGCAAGGGATATCTTAAAAATTTACTATTACCATCAAGATGAAGCTATTTCTCGTCTTTTCTTCCACTTTGCTTGCTTGGTGCTTAACGGTATATCGTCATATAAAAGGTTATACATTGAGAAGGAAACGGGAGTAAACTACCTTGCCCAGAGAAACATCATTGCAGCCGACTAGGGCTGATCTGCTCAGGATTTTAATTCCGACCACTCGATCGCAAAAGTACGTCCCTCTAATCACTAAGCCAACACATATCCCGTCTTCTCCGCAACTATTGGTTGGTGACAGAACTCTGTCGTCAAGGATAAAAATGTAGCCTCTGCAATCAAATGTCTCAGAAAAATTAAAATACACTTTTTATCTACATAGATTCTACATTGTATGAAAATTTCTGTCTTTTCCTCAGTTTTTCTTATGGTCTCTTTCAATATGGAATCCACAAGTGTTGTTTCCCTTTTGCCCTTTTTTGCTGCACGAAATAAGCACAGCATTCAGTTTCAACAATAATTTCTGTTTTTCTATTCTACGATGATTTTATGTTTATATAAATGAATAACTTTGCATTAGTTTGGAATACTGGAATCCGCATATTGTGCAGTAGTTGGGAATACTGTTATCTGCTTATTGTGCATTAGTTGACAATACTGAATCCACTTATTGAGCATTTTAAGAAATTAAATGTACGTTTTGTAAAGCAAATAAATATACAAAACAAGACAGCAAATTCAAAATGGCAATAAGCGCACAGACGAACAATGGGACAAAGCGAGAGATACGTGTGACAAGATATCGTGTAACACTGGATGATTTAATACATAAAAAGAAAATTTCTGTTGCATAGATGATGTCTGGTGTCACCTATTATGAAATCACACACGAACTTGTACTTGCATCAGACAGCTAATATTTGATGTCTTATCGACCGGCGGTAAAAATGTCACATCAGGGGCTCGACATGACAGATGTGGACAATAATGATATTTTAGGACCACAAAAACGTTTTTGTCATCCCTGGGTTTCTAGTATTAGGACGGAAAGTAGGTCACTATTTATGAAATTAGGACAAAGCTCTGTTCCTTATCTTTAGAGCTGATGTTATTATGGATCTTCAGGTTTACACAAACAAATCCGTATTTATAAAAATACGTTTTTGCAGAGTTTTGTCATTAAATATTTTAACCTTAGAAAGTATTTGTGACTAACGTATAAATTTACATATGATTCAACTGGGCAAAACACATAAAGTATTCTTTCCAATATCCCTCTCACAATCAAAAATTGTTGTTTAGAACAAATATACTGATGAAACTGGAGGACTGGTTGGTTTGTTGCTTTTAGAGGCACCTTTAATATATCAATATCTATGTCATGCCGAGGAAGTGGGCGCTTAAGTCCTTTCCGAAGGACAAACTGAAGCAGCCGACCCGGGCTGGCCTGGGTGGATATCAGTCTCTCAAGCAGATCCATTACTCTACTGAGCCACCAATTCTGGCGGAACTTAAGCTTGGCACGTCAAGAAGATTATTTCCTAAACCATATAATTTATTACCAACATTATTTACATAACAGTAAAGCTTGAGCTATCCAAAACTTTTAAAAGTGTTGATCACCAATACCAAACAAAACGGGGTGGGGTTGGTGGCACTACACTTTTAATGGTAGAATGTGTTTATTAGCTAATTAACACAATGGTCAATACTAATGAATAGCTCTCAAATCTTTATTTTAGAATAAAAAGAAAGCCAAAAATTTAATTTTTACGGCAAACTGTCCCTTTTTCTATAGCTGGCTAGAGATATAAGACATGATTAATATCATGTTGAAATATCGCCTTTGTTTCTGAGTGAAGCACGTGTTAACGAAAGCTATGAATGTTTCAAATGTCGCCTAAATAGGCATTTTTGTTGATCAAGGCCTACTTTTAAACTGTTTATTGTCTCACATATAGAACCATTCATTGCAAAAAGAATTATTGTTAAAGTTTCAACTTACTTCTACAAGATTAAGTCACAATGATCTATTTGTGTGTAGCCATGCTGAAAAAACAAACCATTTCTTGGGCCACAATTATGGTATATTTCTTTTTTTGGATGATGTTTGACATATAGTTTAATATTTTCATATGAAAGTTCTTTTAAGGGGTACTTTGGTTTAGATTTTTTAAATCAGATTTGTCAATGTGTCGTCCTAGGAATGACGTATAGACCTTTGCCATTATGGCCAATCCATAACTTATTCTGTTTTGATTATTGGTTGCCACGGGTGATAATGACAACAATAACACCGTATCTTCATTTGGACACTGTGTCTACTGAAACGTCATATCTGTAAGGTCTGAGTACATTTAAATCACAGTTTGTGCGGCAGTCTAATATCCTCTGACTTAAAAAGGTTGTTCCGGCATGAACAACTGGCGAATAGCTTTTTTCTTCATTATGTTCAGTTCACTGGTAAATAAACATTATCATTGTTAACAATATTGGTCATATTGGTCACTCTCGTCTTCTTCTTCCACTTCTGAACGAATGCCTAATAGACTTCTACCAGTATGAGTAAATATAAGAAAGACTCTTCTTGAAGAAGGTAAAATAAAGACCCAAAATTTTGCTGCAGAATCCCATTGTAAATCCCGATGTTTTCTTTTTCACGTAAAATACAGGCGTACTCTTCCAGGACTTGTAAATAAAGTTGCCTTATCCGCTTGCTCCATGCACGTTTCCACTCATATTGGTCAAATAGAGGAGCAAAATTGGATCATTTTCCAGAGAGTCAATTAGGCCAATTTCACGCCCCGCGTCTGAACTTAGGAACAATAGTTACAAGATTTTGTGATCAGCCTTCTCAAGCCCAATATTAATGGTACAAGCTGAGTATATGTATGGTACGTGTAAATGGCTTAATATTCAAGATTGTTCATGAACATATGCATCCCTAACCGTAGTTCATAAGTCTAAAAGCAGTGCTTTTCCTATAGTTTTGTAATCAGCATAGACTGCTAATTCTTTTAGTATATAATGTAATAATGGGGAAATACAAGATGCATAGTTCATATTTTAAAATGCCTCATCTGCTGTTCCAACTTTCTTACTTGACCTCAGCCTCACCTCCTGCAGTCTAGATGTCTGGAAGGTTCCTACATTCAGAACAGAACACTTTGTAATCAGACTGGACGTATAATAAATCGGATATTATATTAGACAGTTTAACAAGTGTGCACTGATCATTAAACGCGAATGGTATCTGATCCAGTCCGGTCTGATGACAACGATAGAAACCTATCACCATTTTAATGACGTAATTTGTGTTCCCGGAGCTAGTAAAGTATTACTGAAAATACTATGGACTTCTGGTCATAGAGAGAAAAATTAACGGAAAGCTTGAACAAGATTTCAAATGCCAGTGACCCTGACCATTTATGAAGGGGATAATGGTGTGGGTGCAAAGAGATGCAAGAATAATGCATCTAATTTTGCAATTAAAATAATACACAAAGCCTTGGAAGATTTCGAATTTATGACCATACGGAATAATTTAATCAGAATATTTCACCAGATTGTTAAATGACGACCTTAATTTAAGGCAAAGGGAGGGCGGGGTTGCAATGAGATGAAGGAATAATACTTACTGACTCTACAGTCTACGCATGACTACAATTAATGCAAAACTTAAGGATACATTATCATACAGAAGAATCTTAAACGCTTAACCAAAGCCGTCATCACTGTTGCCAGCCTCTTGCCTTTTCTATAGCAGGCGAGACAAAAATCAAAGCGACTCATACCCTTGTTATATCCTATACCATCTTGTTAAAAGTCTTTACTACAAGTTGTGTCAAGAATAAAAAGCTGAGACAGAGGGACCAGAAAGTGACCAGTGCTATTTTTCCATTGCAATTAAAAATGACAATGACATTAAAGCGCCTGATGTGATATAAATTAGAAGGTGGATAAACTGACAATAAGTATAAGTGCCTTTGCAGCGACATATAAAACTTATCCAGTGGGACTGATTGTTTCTAACGAGAGTGTCTCCCTAACACACATAGAATCTGTTTAGGTGTTTAAGAGGCCTTTTCTGATTCGACAGCAGTATATTATGTTTAATTTGTAGGTTTTTGACAAATACTATACGAATGAGGGCCTCAGGGTAGATTAGTTCTTTAGCTAATTGTGTTACCCTCTTTAGATAATAAAGTAAGTATTATTATTATGTAAACTATCAGACCACATTAGTTTTTATATCTCACAGTGATAGTGGAAAGTTCCATGCTGTCATACGCAATGAAATGGGCAGCCTAGTCTCAATTCCTTGCTAATTTAATGCGACTTTCCATACGAGCTTCATTTAATAGTTCAGTGTATCAAGAGATGTGATGTGATGTGATTATGATTTTTAACGTAGCTTTAACAATTTTTCAGTCATATCGCTACGATGTCTGCAGTGTGGCAGTTTATAGTGATGTCTAGTACTGGGGCATCATGCCGCAGACATGTAGCATGATGTCCCACCCAGTAACATTATCCTGACACCAGGCCGACCAGTCCTAACACTAACCTCTTAATGCTGAGCGCCAAGCGAGGCAGCTGTTAGTACCATTTTTGTAAGTCTTTGGTATGACTCGACCGGGGATCGAACCCACGACCTCCCGCATCCGAGGCGGACGTTCTAACCACTAGGCCACCGGAGCGGTTGTATCAAGAGAAAGTCACGAAATAGGTTCTCTTTAATATAATCAGTGCAAAATAAGATGGATTAACTCGAGGTTAAATACAGTCTCTATATAGCAACAACTTCGACCTCTTCTAAAATTTATTTTGCTTACAAAAAAGTTGTCTTCAGGTTCCTCTGATTGTTAGTTTAACACTAGACAACATCCCGAAGGGACGCCCAGTCAGACTCTACATCATGCGAGCCTAGAGTGATGGCTTCCAGCTTGTTGTCTAGTTCGTCTGCAAGGGACTGCTTCACTGAATCGTTTTTCAGCTTGGAGACCTTCAGTCGCTTCAGCGTCTTGCTTCCTTGAGGACGTCTAGGAGGCTGACGTTAAGTTTGGAGATGATCAGCCTGTGGTCAGTCCAGCACTCGGCTCCACACATAGCCTTCGTCATTCTGACGTCCTGCCTGTCTTTCTGTCGCACTATGACGTCGTAGAGCAGATGCCAGTGCTTGGAGCGTGGGTGCATCCATGACGTCTTGTTGCGAAGTGGTAGGCGGAAGACAATCTACGGTCCCACTAAATCAGGATCTTCCCCCCTCCTCAGTGCAGATGGGAACACGCTGATCACTGATAAGGAAGAGATTCTCAAGAGCTGGGCAGAACACTTCGACAGTGTCCTCAACCGTTCTTCCTCCATCAACGCTGAAGCCATCGCTCGCCTGCCCCAGGTCCTAACTAACGCTTCCCTCTCGGATTCGCCAAGTTTCACAGAAGTAGAGAAGGCAGTTAAAAGTCTATCCAGTGGCAAAGCCCCGGGTTCTGACTCCATCCCAGCGGAAGTCTACGCAGCTGGTAGTCCCCGACTGACGCAGAAGCTTACTGACCTCTTCCAGTCTGTGTGGAACCACGAGAAGGTTCAGCAGGAGTTCAAAGACGCCTCTATTGTCCACCCTACAAGCGGAAGGGGAACCGTCAAGCATGCGACAACCACCGTGGCATCTCCCTATTATCCATCGCAGGGAAGATACTGGCCAGAATTCTGCTAAATCGACTGACCGTCAACTTGGAGCAAGGCTTGCTACCAGAGAGTCAGTGCGGCTTCAGGCAGGATCGGGGCACCGTGGACATGATCTTCGCAACCAGGCAACTCCAGGAGAAATGCCAAGAGCAGAACGTCAGCCTCTACACCACTTTTGTGGACCTCACAAAGGCTTTTGACACTGTGAGTCGCGAAAGGTCTGTGGAGGATCATGGCAAAGTTCGGATGCCCTGAGAAGTTCATCACCATGGTCAGACTGTTCCACGATGGCATGCTCGCCAGAGTACAGGATGATGGAGAGTTCTCCCTGCCTTTTCCAGTGACAAACGGTGTAAAGCAGGGCTGCGTTCTTGCCCCGACCCTGTTCAGCATGATGTTCACAGCGATGCTGACCGATGCTTTCCGTGAGGGTGACATTGGCATCGACATCCGGTTCAGGACTGATGGGAACATCTTCATCCTGAGAAGACTGCAGGCTAAGACCAAAGTCCAGGAAGACACCATCCGCGACTTCCTCTTTGCTGACGACTGCGTTTTGAATGCTGGTATTCAGTCTGACATGCAAGAAAGTATGGATCGGTTCCAAAGCCTGCACAGACTTCGGACGCACAATAAGTACGAAGAAGACCGAAATCATGTACCAGCCTGCACCCTCAGTCCCCTACACCGAACCCAGCATTACTGTCGATGGACAGAAGCTTGCTGTTGCTGACAAGTTCATTTACCTTGGCAGCACCTTGTCGCGCACAGTCTCCATCGATGAAGAGGTCACTCTCAGGATTGCTCGTGCAAGTGCAGCCTTCGGCAGACTTCACAATACTGTGTGGAACAGAAGAGGAATCAGCCAGCCAACCAAGCTCAAGTTGTACCGTGCAGTAGTACTGCCCTCCCTCTTGTACGCCTGTGAAACATGGACGGTGTACAGTCGCAATGCAAAACAGCTGAACTCCTTCCACATGCGCTGCCTCAGAAAACTGCTCCACATCAAATGGCAGGACAAGACTCCTGACACAGAAGTCCTCCAGAGAGCAGAGATGACAAGCGTCTGTGCCATGCTCAGAAGGTCACAACTCCGCTGGGCTGGTCATGTCTGATGAGCGCCTCCCAAAGAGACTGTTCTATGGGGAACTCGCTGAAGGCAAGCGCTCCCGAGGAGGCCAAAAGAAACGGTTCAAGGACACGCTCAAAGCCTCCATGAAGTCCTGTGGCATTGACCCAGACAGCTGGGAGCAGCTTGCCGAAAACCGCGCTGCCTGGCGTCACCAGATCAACTCAGGCGCAGCTGCATTTGAAGAGCACCGGATCAACGAGGCCAAGCAGAAACGCCAGCAGAGGAAGAGCAGAGCCAGCGCAGACCTTCAGCCCATCCAGCCCCCGGCAATTCCCTGTCCTCATTACCCTAGACTCTTCAGAGCGCAGATTGACCTCACCAGCCATCTGCGCACTCACAGACCAGCCCAGATCTGAAGTCATGGTCGTCTTCGAGACCGAAGGACGAACATCATCATCATCATCATGTATAGCATGTACGCTGTATCAACGAAATACCACGAGAAGTATAAATTTATCATTAAAAGGAAATGAGGCTTGCTATTTTCATACAGACTTGGCCTTGCAACCAGGTAAATTCTAAATTTTATCAGTATCATCTTTGTTGTCCAACTTGTGTCGCCATCTGTTGTCATAATGGCATACTAGAGATTAGCATGGCATTATGCAAGAGACGGCGCTCTAATTTTCTAAAGTTTTTCCTTTACCAGAAATAATTAATGCTTTACGGCATTCATTTCGTGTCGTTAAACATTGTAACTCTTTCAGTCCCTTTTTTTAATGTGTACGTTAGCAACGAAGTTTTAATCATTCTCTAAAACCATGTGCTTTTTCGAAGTTCTAAGTGATTTATAGCACATTACGAAAAGAAAAAACGCATACACTACAGCAGGGTGGTCGATCTTCTTCAACTTTAGTTTTGACGCACTTAATTATTTACTTTCACCGTTTAAGAAATCTACTTCTTAGTAATATCTCTCATTACTTTGGAAACATTAGTAATTTTAGCAAAGTAATGATCAGAAATGACAATGATATATTCCCTCGTACTCCTCCTAACAAGCTTTTATCAGACCACCCCTGGTTGTAAGGATCGTATTGTACGTCACCCATTTTGATGCACCTCACAGCCATCTTTCTCTTCCCGTGGTACATTTGTACATAAGCTCTGGCAAAAATGATATATTTCAGAGCAACATCAATAGCACATAATAAAATAAAGTTTACAGGCAAAATGACATTTACAAAAATTAAGCACTCCTAAAGGTTTTTTTATTCTTATCATAATCTTCATTTTGGAACATATTTTGTTGCAAAAGCCGAAATAATCAAATTGGGAAAAATCATGTTCGTATCATGATAATAATGTTTACTTGCGATTAGAAGTATTATATTTAGTGTACGATTGTCTTCCAATACTTAATTTGCATTGTTAATGTACAGAACCTCAACCTTTGAATGTATGTATAAAAAAAAGTTTTAAAACATATTCTGCATCCTTTAAAACTTTTGTCTCTAAAAGTGGAAATAATCAGAGACAAAAGGCATAATGTTACAGGAGATTTAACTCTTATTTATTGTAATTCTTATCATTATCAAACCAATTAAAATTAATAATTTGGTTCAAAATTTCAAAAATATAAACATGGCACCCTTAGGTACTAATTATTCCGCTGCTCCTTGTCACATTACAGATTAACAAAAAAAACTTTAAAGAATTTTTGAAATATGAATGTAGTGACGCATGATTCGGACTTACTAAGTTTGCTGCTCTTTGAAATATAAAAGTAGCTTAGCGAATTATCTATGATCAACGAGAGAGAGAGAGAGAGAGAGAGAGAGAGAGAGAACGCACCAAAACAGCACATTTCATTAAGTTATATTAATTGTAAACATGTATCCTGGGTCGATGAGCGTATTTTGAAATAGTCTTTGGGTCTTTCCCAAAAAGAAAAAAACTCTACTGATTTTACTCGATAATTATACAGGGTAGAATTTTTCTGATCACTGTCTTTTTATTTGGTTTGATTTTATTTAATTGCCTACATGTATCCTGGTTAGTTGAGGGTGTTTGGGACAGACTTTTCCTGTGTTAGAGTAGCCATGGGGTCTTTCATTTGGTGATAATTAACAACATGGGGAAAAAAAACTCTCCTGATCTTACTCGAGAATTATACAATGCAGGATTTTACTGATCACTGTCTTTTTTAAGGTTTGATTCAATATAATTGTGTACATGTATCCTGGGTAGGTGAGAGTGTTTTCAGACATTCTTGTGCTAGCCCCATGACTTTCAGGGTGATAGGCAGAAAAATTAAACTGTTGGATGTCAAATTCATGCATAAGTTGTTGAAAATAATCAAACATAAAATTGCTGGACAGATTTGGGGAGGCAAACAAGTGATAAAAAACATTGCCTAAACTTTTAGAACAGTTTTTGCTTTAATATTCTTCAAAGGAATAGCCTATTGAAATCTTGACGACGCACACATTATGGTCAACAAGTATTGGTTGCTTGACTTGGTACGTTTATTAGGTAAGGAACCGACACTACCATTTTCCTTCTAAATGGCTTGTCAAATGGTCGAATGCAGGAACAAGTTGCAGATGTTCCTTCGCCTCGTTTCCTTTTAATGAAAAATTTATACATTCTCGTGGTATATCATTGATAAAGTGTACATACTATATATATATATATATATATATATATATATATATATATATATATATATATATATAAACTGCCACTGTAAACTGCAGATTAACAGTAAAGTTTAATTTCATAGGGATGAGAGAATGAACAGAATCCTCATCTCTGTAATTTTCTCTCTCTCTCTCTCTCTCTCTCTCTCTCTCTCGTGAATATACAAGTAAGAGAAAGTATGGCTTTAAGGTGCAATTATCTGCAATTTGCTCAAACCTTATGATGTCTTTACTAATACAAAAAGCAGAATTTGCACTGCACTCTAAAATAATAAACATGCTCTAAATTGATAACATTGTGAATGAGAAGATATAAACAAATTTGACCTTAAACCTTGCTTGTAGGCGGCTACCCTATTCTGCCACCGTGCAGCAGCGGTAAATTTCACCAACACAATGTCCAAATAAAAATGGGGTGGGAAGGGTCAGCGGAAATATAACATTGTGTAAATACATCTAACTGTATACAATTTGATACATTTAATTTGTTTTGTACTTCTTGCAGGCCACCTCTCCTCCGAATGTGAATACTCTGAGAAATCAGCTGACTGTAATGCGGTAATATTATTCGAATGATGTATTAAATAAGACGCCCCAAACATGCCGTAAAGTGATATAACCTCTTGTTGCTAGGGTCAGGGGAGTTGTCGTGTTGTAAGAAATTGACGGGTCATAGCGCCATCTGTTGTCATAATAAGGCATTATTTTATGTTAACTTCTGTGATGCTAACTTGCAACGTGCTTGATGCTACATTAAAGGTGCAGTCTGTGTAACTTGTGATATAGCAAGTTTATAAATAGAATATTAAACTTGTAATAACTGACATAGCATTTCCTATACGACAAACTACAGAATCAATTCAGTAGTTAGCAAATTGCAAGATACAATGACGCAGAAGGAAAGTAGATCTAAGCACATGCAAGCAGCCATTTACAGCTCGCATCAATGAAGAATAGAAAATTAATGACTAGAATTATGAATGTAGCACTTGCAAGCAGCCATTTGCAATAATGCAGAAGGAAAGTAGCACTTGCAAACTGCCACGTACAATCTGCATCAATGAAGAATACAATATACATGGATAGTATTATGAAAGTAGCACTTGCAAGCAGCCATTTGCAATAATGCATCAAGGAAGATTAGAAAATATATATATAGAATTTTGGCGGTAAACCCCCCCCCCCATATAGAGACATCGTCGTATGACATAAGACACAAGCGAAATTCCCCAACGCTCGTATTTTCATCGATTTTTCGCCCGTTTTTTTAACCGATGGTCCAGAGAGAGAGAGAGAGAGAGAGAGAGAGAGAGAGGACCGTTTGGACATTTTCATATACTATATAATAACCGAAATTTAGAACATTTTAATAGATTTAGGAAACATCAACAACAACAACAATAAAGCATTAAATACGTTACAGCATGTGTGCCTCGTAACCGACGAATTTAAGTTATAGCGTTGACAGGCTATTGCAACAATGTATCATTGATATTATGAACACTGATTATAGATCCCAAGGAAAGTGTAAACATGTAGTTACGACGAATCATATTCTTGTAGGTTACTTGGTGCAAGTTTAATATTAAGGTTTCATCCAACCCAAATTGTTTTTCTCTCTCGCTCCATATTTCAGAGTATTTTGTCCTTATGCCTGATAGGGGAGAGGGGAACAGAAAAAAGAAAGGATTGCGATGAAATTGTGTACCATGTTAAATTCATTTAGAAAACGGGAACTATTAATACCTTTTATCGTTATTTTCATACGTCATTAATGATTAATGAGTTAAAATCCATCATTGATCTATAGGCCTGCAGTTGACAGAATGTTTATATATTCGTATTATTGCGCCATGGGCGGATCACAATTTGATGTACCAATAATATTGGTATATCAATTTGCTTTATACCAACACTTTAAATGCCATGCTATTTTTAATATATATATATATATATATATATATATATATATATATATATATATATATATATATATATATATATATATATATATATATAAGCTATGGTATAATGAGATAACATTATACCACCGCAGGAACAGTTTCAAAAAGTAATACTTTATAAGTCTATTTTTGTGTAATCTGATTCGAATATTGTTTATGCCTTTTATTTATATAATTATTAGTTTTTTCATATTACAAATTGATTGACATCGATAGCACAATCATAATGTAAGATTTTAGAAGATAGCAGAATGAAGAAGATATATTTTGCGTATATCATAATTCAAATACATTATAATAAACACTCTTCTGAATCAATCAGATCATTTTTTCATGCGATAAGTTATATTTATTGGAGATACTCTCAGATTTTCCACACCTCAAGTCTAACGCGTGTCAGGTCGTTCAGAATAGCTCAGTCTAATTATTTTTGGCAATTCATCCGAAAACTTGTGGTTATAAATCAAATAAACGCCTTTACTTTCTGTCCTGTGTGATGATTTAATCGTCAGATCAAAGTCACCATAGATTACTAGGTCATCAGTGAAATAAGATACACTACACTGACGCGTTGTGAAAGTGGGGGCAGGAGAAATAAATAAATAATACCTTCGTAAAGAGTGTCTGCTTTGACCCTCATAACTACCTGCAAAGAATTTGGTTTTTTTTTTTTACGGATTTTTAAAAAAATGTTTAACACACTTAACGTGTCATTATGGCACATCTGATTTCCAGCTGCAGTGTTTAGCTGTTTACCGGAACATTAAATTTCAGATGAAAACACACACACACACACACACACACACACACACACACACACACACAGAGACACACACTCACGGACAAACACACAGACACACACATTTCTGTATGTGACAGATGGGATTTTTGTGCTACCTGCTGAGTTGTCCATTTTTATTTTGGTTTGATTTGCCAGTGTACCATGAAATCAAAATAATCAATATATACACGTTGCCTTAACCTAATGGTTGAATGTATGAAAGCAATTTCAAGAATCCAAGAAAATAAAGGGATTTTCTGAACTGTGTTGGGATTTTCTAGACTGTGTTGAAAATGAACCGTTTATTATTAGGCTTATTCGAAGTCATGAAATAAGTATCAGATCACTAAGTACATCAATTATCATTTAGCTCATGCCATTTGTGATACAAACATTTGTGTTGTTTTTTTTTTAAATTGCTTGACTTTAACTTCTGTTGGTCAGTATGACTAAAGAGATTTCAAATTTTATTTTTTAGAAATGGTAGAAGAGTTTAGACTATTATGTGTAACTGGGTGCAAGCGTATTATAATTCATTTAGAAATTAATTTGACTAACACGAAAACAATTCTTGCGAATTATCAACTTTTGTCGTACCTGTCCTTTGAAGTGTCACAGAGCACTTAATTATTAATATGTATGATTATAAATTATAATCAAGTGTCAGTTCATTATATTCCTAGCGATGACCAATACAATACCCAAATTGCTAAGATTAGAAAGGGTAATACAATTTACCTCCACGTACTGAGTGCTTGGTCTAGCCGTTTTTGCAGCACTTGTACTGGAATTAACCTACAAGAATGACGTCGATACTGTGGAAAACACATGTTAAAATTATTATTTATAACAATTAGTTTGACAATAAATATGATAAACTGAAAAATACTTTTATGACACTGTCAGAAGCTTGCAAATTTTCAACTTGAGCAAAAGTCATGGTACTTTAAAATTTAAAAAAAAAGTATCTTTCCACTTGGTAAAATCCTTTAACATAAATTCTACCTGAAATTTTGATAATTTTTATATAATTTCTTAATTGTAGTAGTATTTGTTTTAAAGTGATTTTTGTATTAGCAACAGCGTCCATGTTTCCTTTAATCATATTTTTATTTGTTTGAAAATCCAGTCTGATCCTTTTCCACATTATTCATAATTCATAAATCAGGACATGTATGTATGTCATGCACGCACGCACGCACGCACGCACGCATTCATGTATGTATGTATGTATGTATGTCACCAAATCATGATTTGTGGCTGCCTCACATGAACACAAAACCCTCCAACCCCCAACCCCTACTTATTTACGCAAACTTTACAAACGTTAAGAGGCAGATCGTGGCTAAATTCTGAACTTACTGTAAATCTTTATGTTTATATTTCTTACGATCTTAATGCGATCAGCAATCAAGGTAGCTACTACTGGTCTGGGCAAGCATTATTAGTGCTCTTTGAACGATGCTATCAGGTCAGTAAATCAGTGTTACTGACACTCAGATTGGCTAAACAAGCAGATCTTTAGCTGCGCCGTGGTGATTAGGCGCACGCTGGGCGTGATAAAATTGTATGGCACTAGGTTCAATATGTCTTGCTCTCCCAATTACCTGTCAATCAACTGTGCAATGCTTTAATGCTTTTCGAACGCAAACAGATAGTCCTTTTTTGATACTCTATCTTTAGATTTATCATCGTATTAAAGCTGGAATGTCGTATGTAGTCCGAGGCAGCTTTTGTAATGTATGTTGAAATAGATATGCATAGTTAACGTCAGTTTGCCTAACATATTGAATGTAGAACACAGAAAAAATAATCTCTGCTTTCTTTTCTTTTACAAACTACTAAAAGCTGAACAACAGAAATATTTAATAAAAAGTGTTACTCCGCATATAATGACTAATATTGTTTAAAATGTATTTTCTAGCAGAATTGTTGTTACTTTGGGGGAGAGAAACAGAGTTAAATGAATTGTTGTTACTTTGGGGGAGAGAAACAGAGTTAAATGAATTGTTGTTACTTTGGGGGAGGGAAACAGAGTTAAATGAATTGTTGTTACTTTGGGGGAGGGAAAAAGAGTTAAATGAACTGTTGTTACGTTGGGGGAGAGAAACAGAGTTAAATGAATTGTTGTTACTTTGGAGGAGAGAAACAGAGTTAAATGAATTGTTGTTACTTTGGGGGAGAGAAACAGAGTTAAATCCATCAGATTAATTTTCAGCTGAGGTACATAGAAATGTAAATTAAGAAAATAAAATAAAGCATGATCATGTAAAGTCTGTATTTTTAATTTAGCAAACTCAAATATTTCATCATTTTGTTCCTCTCAAATTGATAAATACACCGATAGTACTTAAATGAAACAAATGCATCAGAGCCAGTAATCGTTTGGCCCATATACTTCTTACTTACTCTTGTCAATACAAACATGATCGATCAGTTACACCTACTATGATACATCATCAATAAGTAAGGGAAATTTTGCTTAGTCATCATTCATACTGTCTTCAGACTTTTTCGCCCATCAATAACCGTCAACAGCTTTTACTTATTACCATGATCACGTAAAAGTTCGTGGAATAAATCATTAGTATAACACTTCAACTGTCTGTACACATAGACAAGACTGACGCAATCATATGTATGTATGTATGTATGTATGTATGTATGTATGTATGTATGTATGTATGTAACTTGTGAAAAAAGAGGCATACATTTTCAAATAACATAAGATGCTTAAATATTAATTAATACCTTTTCAACTAATGATTTTGCTAAACGTCTTGTGCGTCAATTGCATGCTTCTTGGCTTGATGTGATCTTGTGCCACAATTAAATGCTAAGTTCTGTGCCACAATGAAATGCTTCCTGGCTTGATGTCACTATGTGCCACAATAAACTGCTTCATGGCTTGATGTCATCTTGTGCCTCAGTTGCATGCGACCTGGCCTGATGTTATCTTGTGCCATAGTTAAATTCTTCTTCGCTTAATGGCATTTTGTGCTTCAAATGCATGCTTCTTGACTTGATGTGTCACAATGAAATGCTTATTGGCTTGATGTCATCTTGTACCACAGTTAAATGCATCTTGGCTTGATTTCGTCTTGCGTAACAATTAAATGCATCTTGGTTTGATGTCATCTTGTGCCACAAATAAATGCTTCTTATCTTGATGTCATCTTGTGCCACAATTAAGTGCATCATGATTTGATGTCATCTTCTGCCACAGTTAAATGCTTTTTGGCTCAATGTAATCTTGTGCTACAATTAAATGCTTCTTGGCTTTTCCACAGTTTAAAAAAGTAGATTATCAGATAACAATTTTTGTTCCCCCTCTAAAAATGAGACTGAAACTGTATCGCATACATTTTGAGAATGTGAAGAATCTATACTTTTAATGAACGTTTATACCATGTTAAATGTGAACACAATCACACAGAATATCTTTATCGTAAAAAGAGTGACATATTTAGTATAAGAGGTATGAATACAGATGCTTTGAACTCATTCATACCTTACGCTAAACAGTATATAAACATATTAATAAAGCAACACTAAACATTAACGATCATAAGAAAATCTTTAGTTCAACTACCTGGTTAAAAAATGATGCATATATTGAATATAAATGGATTAATTTGGACAAAATATTAAGTTTGTATAAAAATGTACGGAATCAAATGCGACTAAGTCCATAATGGGCAACGCAGTGTTTTGCATATTTTACTTCTTCAGGTTAAATTACCCCTCCCCGACTATTTTCCACAAGATATTACTTTTTGCACATTAAATAATGTACAGAATGAAAGATTCTGACAGAAGCTATAAGTGATTAAAAAAATGTTTGTCTCGCCTTACTCTACCACCATGTTCTATGTATTTGCTAAGGAATGATCCCAAAGTCACCTAACCACGACAGCACTTGCTATGTCTGGAAGAAAATTCGAGAAAGCTCATAACCCGTTTGTTAAGATTTATCCCACAACTTAGAAAAATGTATCCGTTTCCAGATGCTTGTCTTTCACTAAATTTACATTTTGACCTAGCAAAAAAGAACATCTGATAATACAGTTAAACAAGGGCTAGGATATTTATTAAGGTGTGACCACAATCTGTCTTTTTACCCTTACGGGAAGATATAAATACAAACACATTTACACGTTAGGTAGATAAATCACCATTATTTTCATTAATTATTCTACTTTATGTTGGTAAAGAACAATCTTTCAAACAGTCCATATTTTTTATCAAAATACATTGTTTCTTTTACAAGTCATGTTTATCAATAAGTTTCAAATAATTTGTCGTACTCAGTTATTAGCTAAGAAGACCATGACATGATTTACCGTATATACTACCTTATAAGTGGAGTCCAGCTGGAAACAACATACTCTGATCTGCCGACGCACAATTTGCGCAGATCAGGATCTATTTTGTAGTTTCTTCTACCGATAGCTGCATAGGCCCAGATCTGCCAGCGTATAGTGCGAAGGCAGATCTGGGTCTGTGCAGTTTAAACTCGACTTATAAGCGAGTATAACAGTACATTAATCACAATATAGATACAATCTGTCCAGCGAGATGGTACTGGCAATCAAAGTAGTTTATTACACAATAAAATTGTATCATCAGTAATTAACGATCATTGATACACAATTCTATCTCTGACATTATCGGTTTAATGATCTTTGACAGCCGACTCTGTGATGTCGACTGTGTTGCTTAGATGCTTCCGACATGCGATCACCATTTGAAATACATTTGTTATTGACAATTTCATTGCCATCACATGGTCATAAAGAGGAAAGTTTATTGATGTACATCAGATGCGTACATCATCATTTCTTGTTTGGCTGGGTTAAGTCGGCTTTAACGTTTTTCGGGATTTGGTTAATTTTGTTGGGCAATGAGAGTAAAGTGTCTTGGCTATCTGTCAGTTTAGCCATGTCCATCCTTCGTGCCTAGGGGCCATTCAGATTTAATTTATCTCTATTGGTCAAGGAAAGATAACACTTCAATCTAAATAGCTTTCTTTCAGACAGGTTTATTCTCTCTGTCTGTCTGTCTCCGTCTTTATCTGCCTGTTAGTCTGTCTCTGTCTCTGTCAGTGTAACAAACATTTCCACAAACTCAACATTGAATTATATGGCTACAGTTTGTATTAAAAAGAAAATATTTTATTTCATCAGCAGAGGGACTGGTTCATCATTCCTCTTAGTTATCAATAATACCTTAAAACACAGTCCTTGTTTATCGCAATGTTTAGTTATAACTGGAAATGAATGCTTCTGAATGCTATCAGTTAGACGTAATAATTTTTATGCCATTAGCAATGTCCGTATTATCCAAGACGGGAAGCTTTAATTATTAAACATATTTTCCTAGCATATAATCATGCAGAAGCGAACGCATTATTTACACATTTTGTTCCATATTTTCTCCAGTATGCGTCATATTTTGTGTTGTACTTTACGATGTCATCTATATCGCAGCTTGTTTTTTTGGGGGTGGGGTGGGGTGTTTTTTTCTTCATTTTGCTGTTGTTTCCTTGTATAAGCAATCAAAATATTATTATCTGCTGCTTTTCCATGTCAATATTATCGGCTGTTTGTTGGATTGTGTGCAGCCAGCTATTTCTTGTGGAGGAAATAGTTGTTGCTCGTTCAAATATCAACCAAATGTAGCATTGGAAATGTTTCTTTGATTTAATCTGACAAGAGGAAACAAGTTACGAAAATTAGGCACACATACACAGATATTAGTTTTCTTCGAGATCATCAAGTCATGCGTCGTTTATATTAATCTAAACTTTGACGATTTCCTCATTTGCTCATGGTGAGCTATGGTCGTTTAAATTCCTGATTTCTAGCTCTTTTAAGCTAGGTAAAATAACGCTTTGAAAGTTTAAAATTCCGAAGTTAAAAAGGTTATATATTGTTAATTAAGAAGGTAAAACGGTTACATATTGTTAATTTAGATGTTTCAAAGGTTATATGATATTAAATAAGAAGTTTAAAGGGTTATATATTGTTAATTCAACTCAATTAGGAAGTGATCAAGTCACTGTCGTGTTGCCGTCCTTGGGGGCCATTCAACTCAATCAGGAATTGATCAAGTCGCTGCCGTGTTGCCGTCCTTGGGGGCGATTCAGTTATATTAGGAAGGGATCAAGTCACTGTCTTGTTGCCGTTATTGGGGGCTATTCAGTTCCATTATCAAGTTGCTGTCTTCTTGCCGTATATGGGGCCATTCAGCTCAGTTAGGAAGTGATCAAGTTGCTGTCTTGTTGCCGTCATTGGGGGCTATTCAGTTCTATTAGGACAGGATCAAGTTGCTGTCTTGTCGACGTCCATGGGGCCATTTAGCTCAGTTAGGAAGTGATCAAGTCGCTGTCGTGTTGCCGTCATTGGGGGCTATTCAGTTCTATTAGGAAGGGATCAAGTCGCTGTATTGTTGCCGTCCTTGGGGGGCATTCTGGTCTATTAGGAAGGGATCATGTCGCTGTCTTGATGCCGTTATTGGGGCCATTCAGCTCATTTAGGAAGGGACATAATGCAATAACATAAGAAGACACTCATTATCAACAAAGTTTTACAATTCTGTCAGTTCAAAAACAGTATATTAGAAGAAAGGGCACCTGTTTCTCGTTATTTTTCCTTTAAAACAGGAACAGATCAATAAATACTCCACTATTATCAATAATTGCTTGTGGATTGTAAAAGGCAGTCAATGCAGCAAACATTAACAACTCTTATTGATATATTTTTCAAAGATTTGTACAAATGAAGACAGATTATTCACAAAGCAAGTCCCTTAGAAAGGGCTTTTTTTTTCTTTTTTTTTTTGTAAAGATCAAAGTAATGTATTTTGGCGTTTTGTGATTTATGTCACAGTATACCATTACTACAGATATCAGATAATTGGTACACGTTTATGTTCTATTTGCAAATTCATTAACCTCATGTATGTCTCATTTCACACATAAGTTAATTATCTTATTGAAACAGAGTTTGAAATGAAATTAATTTTGCATGTGTTAAAGCTGATGACAAAGCTGATGTCACATAAGAGGAATAAAGTTGTTACGCGTCGAAAGATAGATAAATAGAGGCAATCTATCAACATTGATGGGAAATCGATTGTAAAGAATGTATACCTTAAAAAATGTACGAGACTTACTGTATGAGACGCTTTTGCATTGAATGTGTTGCTTATAGACGCAGTTATTTGCAGAAATTATGGAGTGAGGACTGTAACAATTACAGCGGAAGTTTCCTAATTTATTTTCAACAAAATCTGAAATATGTTACTAGGTCTGTAACTATATCTATAACTTACATGTTACTAGGTCAATAATTATATCTATAACTTACATGAAGGTTTCTGTGGTTCCATGTGACCATATCTTATTGACAGTTAGACAATTGAATGAGCCGACAAATGTTTCCACAAAGTAATGAAATAAAAATTAATCTTAATAGGACAATAAATATCTCTGAAATATATATCCTACTTCACTCCAGCGTTAGTACCTTGACAATCAAAATGTATGTCGGTATATTATCACACTACTCCTTAAAGCGTGACTACGGAAGGTCGAAAAAAAAATTGACCGGTTTTATAACTGTTTCCATAAAATTCAAATTCAAAATGAACAAGTTACAAAATGAATATCCAGTTTCATTAAATTTCAGCATTTATACCTTTGCATTATAAAGGGAAGCCGTTATATTATTATTCGTACCTTTATCATGTCTCAGGTACCAGTGATAAATATCTTATACTGCACATAACATTCGGACTCTGCACAGAATTGAATAAAAACGTTCGAGGTCCATTATTATAAATTGGTATATCAAGATGACCACATTTCCACCATGTTTATTGGACAAAAAAATATTTGAGTGTTATCTTATGGTAACCACGCACATTGCGATAAAAGTATGGTGTGATTTTGTGATGCTTCCGATAATGAACAATTAATACTGCTTTGCAAAAATGCACTCCGAGTCAGAAAGAAGATGGGGGAATCCTAGCGGTGCCCAACCGTCGGGTAACGAGATAATATATACATAGGCTACTGTGATTTATAGCACGTTTCTTGTATCATGATGCTAACAACCGGCGAAAAGATCAGAGTGAAACATGAAACTATGTATCTATGTATAACCCTAGCATCACTGACTCGAGGGCCGACAATGCAAAGTTGTTTGATGTACCTCAGAAAAAGTATAACTGACCCAATCAAAGGGGAAAAATCATATGAACATTGGATATGTTTACAATCTCGGGAAAGCTTGTCTCGTTTTAAAATAATCTTCACTTCAGTGTCTGTTTTTAGTAATATTTTTAGTCTGCAACACTTGAGTCCCCCTAATAAAAAGAATAACAAACAACACATATACAAGCTATAAACAAAACACTCATATTGGCTTAAAATTTCGGAAGGAGTGTGCTTTTAGTGTCATGATATAAATAAAAACTCTATCAATATTGTAGTTGTTTTGCTTCACTAATGTGGCAAAATAAAAAGAATTATTTAACTTTGAAGAAAGGAGTGCCTAAAAGTTTGATCACCTTCATTAACTTTTCCCATTAATACGTAAATAAAGCAGAAATGTCATACAAGTCACATTTGAGTCACGTTGTATGTTAAGAACTGACACATTATTCCGAATGAATGCTCACAACACATCAACAACTTATGAATTAGATCAGGAAATTACAGTAAAAATGTGCAGACCTAAAAGAAACACATCAATCACTAGTTTAAAAGCTGAAATTACAATTCATTCTTCTTAGTTTTCGAAAAGTTGATAGCATATGAAATTTATTGTCATTTTCAAGTCTTTCTAAAAGTCTGGATATTTTTACTCTGGGAAGTCAGCGAGTTAAGCTGGCATAGAAAGTGTATACAACAAACGATTTGGGTAGAAGAAATACAATTTTCATGAAGAGTGTTTTTCTTTTCGGATCAGTATATGATTTGTTTGTGGCGCATTACAGTGAAGTTATTTCTTCACCGAGGAAACCCCAAGCTGTAAGGATTGGTATTGAAAATATACGACCTTGAAACGCTTTAAAATCTATATCTATCAAACTATTTTAATTTTAAATTTAAAAAGATAAATGTCATTCGCAATATTACGTTTACCCTAAATTTGTTTCTTCAAATTATTTCGCGATTTGTTTTTCTCTTGTAAATCCTCGTATTATGTACATTCGCCTGATTTTATATAGAAATGTTATTTTTCATTCTCATGTTAAATTAAGTTTCTTTCCCTTCAAACAGTTTTTTTTGTGTCTTCAGTCGTACTCTTTCTGCGAACGTCTGCTGACTTGCAGATGTGGAGTAGATCCAATGCACCCACATGAGAAGTAGAATGGGGCACCCTAGGCTCTATGGGACTTTAATGTTAAAATAGGGTGGTTGTACCCTGGGGTCTATGGGAATTTAACACGGGAAATTTAACATAGGGAATGTACAGCGACAATGGATTGGGACTGTCTAAGGACAAGGGGAATTTAACATGGTGGGACTATCTGAGGCACTCGATAGGAATTGAACATGGATGGGACTGACTAGGGGCAAGGGGAATTTAACATAGCGACAAGGAATTGGGACTGTATAGCGACAAGGGAAATTGAATATAGCGACAAGGGATTGGGCCTGTCTATTGACAAGGGGAATTTAACATGGTGGGACTATCTGAGGCACTAGATAGGAATTGAACATGGATGGGACTGTATAGGGACAAAGGGAATCGATAGGGTGACGTCAAGGTACTGGACACTGGGGAAACAATGGCAACAATGTTGCAAGTGGCTAACAAAATCGAGAGGAGTAGTGAGGAACAGTGTTGCAAGTGGCTGACCTGAATATGCGCCACTCTAGGGACAAGGGACAAATAGAGACATAGACATAGAGACAGGGTTGGAGACAAGGTTAGAGACATAGACATAGACATACATTTATCGACATAAATCTATCACACAAACATACTATACGGACAAGGGGAAATTTAACATGGGTGGGCTACTATAAGGACAAGGGACATTTAATATGGGTGGGACCATATACGGACAAGGGTAAATTTAACATGGTTGGAACCATATAAGGTCCAAGGGGAAATTTAAAATAAGAGGGCTACAATACGGACAAAGGGAAATTTAACATGGATGGGACTGTTGAGCGACAATAGGAATTGAACACGGAGCTATCTAGGGACAAGGGGACTTGAACATGGATGGGCCTGTCTAGGGACAATGGAGAAATTATAGAGGGCCTGTCTGTGGACAAGGGTGGTAGAGGACCAAACACAACAGAAACATAGACAGACATATACAAATATTAGCCCGAGATTTGTATATAAAGCATTACCTAGACCTGAAATTATGTTGGCGGTGTTCATAAATAAGCATAATTGTAATGATGCTATAAATGGCTATAATCAAGGAAAAGACCAACGCCAAAATGGATGTGACTAAAAGTAACGCTAAAATTACGAAATTGTCCCAGAATTTAACGGAGACTAAACATATCCCTGAACATTAGGTTACATTGGTTTAGACTAAAATGGATAAACCTAGTAACTATTTATAGCGTCAACTTGTGTGACGATCCTGTTTAAAAACCCTAGTATCTTTTTATAGATACAACCTGTGAAAATTCCTATTAAAAAACCCAAGTCTATATTTATAGCCACAAAATTTCTAGCTTCAATGACGTCACTATAAGGGACACACACACACACACACACACACACACACACACACACACACACACACACACACACACACACATCTTCATTTACATTCTAAGCTAGCACATAACGTTTGGAGAATGTGTGTGTGTTTGTGTTGTTACGTATCGGCTCGTTCAAAGTAACACAAAGAAAGAGTGACTACAACAAGCTTTGTAAATTTTAACAAAAATAATTTATTTCCCTAGAAAACACGGTGAAAAGGTAAATAGATGAAACAAGACTTACGATTTACGAAGAAGATTCAAATTTTTTTTCTAAATTTGTGAAAACACATAAGTCCTGTGAATAAACAGTTCTAAATTGATATAGTCTGAATCTCAGTTCCGTTCCAAGATGGCGGATGATGACGTCAGACGAAGGCTAACACAAAATGTCCAGAATTTTCACTGTGAATCACAATTTGTATTGTTCTGCTCCAATTTAGAAATAATTTCTGCAAATGTCTTTGTCCAAAGCCAGTAGTGTTGTTCTCCAGGGAAACTAATTATTATTTAGAAAGTAGATGAAATACAGCTACCACCACTAACAATACACATGTTGTTCCTCGTACGAACGAACAACTCTTTCCAGCACAGGAATACCTTTTCCTTAAGGTATTAGAAACTCTACAAGATGTTATGATGTGACTCTCAACTATGACTGACTACGACTATGACTGCGACTAAGTATTTCTTACAGGTAACTGAGCATCATTTCATGTACACATGCACGAAGAACATGTGTGATTTCGAAATCACGCCTGGGCATTACAAAAAGCGTAAACAAGTATAATTAGTAATGACGTAGTCACACCCAATCATTTACACAGCTTTTCCTGACTGTTTACTTGCAACGACAAACTATCATACAAAAATCGTGCTTACACGAGTCACATTTACGTTTTAAATAAATACGATGTTTCTAACAAACTATTAAACCCATGCGAACATAATCATCATAATAATAATAACTACATTTAATGATATAAAAATAAAATAAAAATGAAACAAAGAATTAGAAGAATTTAAATTTTAACACATATGTAATTTAACTACAGGGTCGTAACAGTGTGTGTGTGTGTGTGGTTGTGTGTGTATGTATTGGTCTTTGTTTGTCCCTATAAAACTTCCTTTGTCCCTATCAAATTCATTTCACGTGTCTACATGGAGAGCATAGTGGTGTGATGGATAATATTTCTGTGGTGTAAGGGATAGTCTTTTTTGTGAGATTTCATCTTCTTCCGTTTTCATTCTGAGCGAACAGATAGCATTTTGGATAGTGAGTATGATATGTTGGATAGCATAGTGGTGTGATGGATAATATTTTTATGGTGTAAGGGATAGTCTTTTTGTGAGATTTCATCTTCTTCGTTTACATTCAGAGCTAAAACACAAGAATTTTGGGATGGTGTGTCTAGTGGTTGTTAAATGGTATAGTTAATGTGATGGATAGTATTTTTGTGTGTGTAAAGATAGTCTGTTTTGTGAGATTTCATCTTCATTTACATTCTAAGCTAACACATAACGTTTGGAGTGTGTGTGTGTGTGTGTGTGTGTGTGTGTGTGTGTGTGTGTGTGTGTGTGTGTGTGTGTGTGTGTGTGTTGGTCTTTGTCCCTATAAACTCCCTTTGTACCTATCAAATTCATTTCACCTGTCTACATGGATATTATAGCGGTGCGATGGATAATATTTTTTGTGGTGTAAGGGATAGTCTTTTTTGTGAGATTTCATCTTCTTCGTTTACATTCAGAGCTAAAACAAGACTTTTTGGATAGTGTGTTTAGGGTGTTAAATGGTATAGTTAATGTGATGGATAGTATTTTTTGTGGTGTAAGGGATAGTCTATTTTGTGAAATTTCATCTTCTTCGTTTACATTCTAAGCTAACACATAACGTTTGGAGTGTGTGTTTGTGTATGTGTATGTATTAGTCTTTGTTTATCCCTATAAAACTCCCTTTGTCTCTATCATATTCATTTCACCTATCTACATGGACAACATAGCGGTGTGATGGATAATATTTTTTGTGGTGTAAGGGGTAGTCTTTTTGTGAGATTTCATCTTCGTTTACATTCTGAGCGAACACATGGCATTTTGGATAGTGAGTATGATATGTTGGATAGCATTGTGGTGTGATGGATAATATTTTTGTGATGTAAGGGATAGTCTTTTTGTGAGATTTCATCTTCTTCGTTTACATTCTGAACTAAACACAAGACTTTTGGGATAGTGTGTTTAGGTGATGTTAAGGGGGTGTTAAATGGTATAGTTAATGTGATGGATAGTATTTTTTGTGGTGTAAGGGATAGTCTATTTTGTGAAATTTCATCTTCTTCGTTTACATTCTAAGCTAACACATAACGTTTGGAGCGTGTGTGTGTGTTTGTGTATGTATTGGTCTTTGTTGTCCTTATAAAACTCCCTTTGTCCCTATCCAATTCATTTCAACTACCTACAGTAGCGTGTATTCAGGTCAGCCACTTGCAACACTGTTGCCATTTTCCCCCTAGTGTCCAGTATAGTGACGTCACTGAAGCTAGAAATTTTGAGGCTATAAATATAGACTTGGGTTTTTTAATAGGAATTTTTACAGGTTGTAGCTATAAATAGATACAAGGGTTTTTAAACAGGATCGTCACACAAGTTGACACTATAAATATTTGCTAGGTTTATCCATTTTAGTCTAAACCAATGTAACCTAATGTTCAGGGATATGTTTAGTCTCCGTTAAATTCTGGGACAATTTCGTAATTTTAGCGTTACTTTTAGTCACATCCATTTTGGCGTTGGTCTTTTCCTTGATTATAGCCATTTATAGCATCATTACAATTATGCTTATTTATGAACACCGCCAACATAATTTCAGGTCTAAGTAATGCTTTATATATAAATCTCGGGCTAATATTTGTATATGTCTGTCTATGTTTCTGTTGTGTTTGGTCCTCTACCACCCTTGTCCACAGACAGGCCCTATATTATTTCCCCATTGTCCCTAGACAGGCCCATCCATGTTCAAGGTCCCCTTGTCCCTAGATAGCTCCGTGTTCAATTCCTATTGTCGCTCAACAGTCCCACCCATGTTAAATTTCCCTTTGTCCGTATAGTAGCCCTTTCCCTTTGTCCGTACATGGTCCCAACCATATTAAATTTCCCTTGTCCGTATAGTAGCCCACCCATGTTAAATTTCCCCTTGTCAGTATAGTATGTTTGTGTGATAGATTTATGTCGATAAATTTATGTATGTTTATGTCTCTAACCCTGTCTCTATGTCTATGTCTCTATTTGTCCCTTGTCCCTGGAGTAGCGCATATTCAGGTCAGCCACTTGCAACACTGTTCCTCACTACTCCTCTCGATTGAGGTCAGCTACTTGCTACATTGTTGCCATTGTTTCCCCAGTGTCCAGTATCGTGACGTCACCCTCTCCAATTCCCCTTGTCCCTATACAGTCCCATCCATGTTCAGTTCCTATCTAGTGCTTCATATAGTCCCACCATGTTAAATTCCCCTTGTCAATAGACAGGCCCAATCCCTTGTCGCTATATTCAATTTCCCTTGTCGCTATACAGTCCCAATTCCTTGTCGCTATGTTAAATTTCCCTTGTTCCTAGACAGGCCCATCCATGTTAAATTCCCCTTGTCCGTAGACAGGCCCAATCCCTTGTCGCTATGTTCAATTTCCCTTGTCGCTATACAGTCCCAATTCCTTGTCGCTATGTTAAATTCACTTTGTCCCTGGACAGTCCCAATCCACTGTCGCTATACATTCCCTATGTTAAATTCCCCATGTTAAATTCCCATAGACCTCAGGGTACAACCCCCCTGTTTTAACATTTAAGTCCCATAGACCCCAGGGTGCCCCACTCTACTACTCATATCCATATCGTAAGAAGCGAGTAGTCGAGGCAGGAACCGCAGTGCCAGAGTCGCAACCGAACGGGTGCGGGTTTGAATCCTGCCATCATATCAATCTGGGTTAGCTACCGTTTTCTGTCCTTGTGCAAGGAGCAATTTGCTCTACTTGCCTCGGTACCAAAAAAAACTACTCTGCCGCAAAACAGAAGCAAACCGAACACTTTTTGCGTGTATTATTTTCATTTTGAGATGAAGCAGGCGAAGACAAAAAAAATTATTTCACTTTGCTAAAACTCAACAAGTTGTCATAAACCGAAGCAATGCACCTAATATTGCACCTAACAACCTTATATTAATACGTCTTGTGATCGAGGCAATCAAAACAGCCAATATTGACTCATTCAAATGTGTTAATAACGGTATAATCGTTCGTGTGTTTCTTCGATGCATTAATTCTTGCATGACAACTATAACTCAAGTTTTATTGTCTAATTAAGGCTAGTTCGAATACACAATATGAAACATAACAATGGCTTAGCACCAAATATGTAGTCATTTAGCTGGAAATTTAATTTGGTACTTGATTATCCATTTTATCATAACATACCACAGCGAAAAGCTCATTAAATAATAAAATACAAATGCATTTGCTTGATTACGTTTAGATTATTGATATTTTATTGACTCGATAAACATGAATATTATTGCGTGACCTCATTTTCAAAATCAAATTAGAGATCATTAAATGAAGGTCTGTTGACAATCATGGAACCCGAGAGTTATTTTGGATTTGGCAGTAGCGTGATTTAGTTTTTGGAATTCGACAGCCGTGACTGTCAGGGATATCTCAACACACGTGTCAGTATTTTTGGAGCATGGCACAGATGGGTAGACTGCATTTCAACCACCAAGAGGCGAATTACTAAGCTCTACGAAAACGACTGAACCGTGAGTCACCAAGATAGACGACAAAATTGTTGATAGTGTTTGATTTCAATGTCAGTTTTTATTTAATATATATTACTATTTAATGTCGCCGAACTTTTCGAAAAATAATACACACACGCGCGGGCTCTCTCTCTCACACACACACACACACACACACACACACACACACACACACACACACACACACACAAGGACTTGATAGTAATAGCGTTATGTTGTTTATTTAGTCGAGGAAGGTCCAACATTTTACACATTCAAATAACATGGATATGCATTGGAATGTTAACATGTGGAGCGTTTGTTGCCGAATAGAAAATGCTGTTTTCTCCCATGAGGTTTTTAATGTTACGTCAAAGAAGCACAATAACAATAGCAGAATCAGCGCCAATAACAACAACAGCAACAATTAATACTACTACTTTTGTTATAGTACTATTACTGCTACTGCTGCTTCAACCCCTGGCATTGCCCCCGTTTCTTGATGAAATATCGGAATTGGTACCAGTTGTGTTCCGTCTGGCGTTGCCCCCGTTTCATGGTCAAATATCGGAATTGGTACCAATTTTGTTCCATCTGACATTGCGCCCATTTCTCGATGAAATATTGGAATTGGTACCCACTGTGTTCCGTCTGGCATTGTCCCCGTTTCTTGATGAAATCTCGGATTTTGTACCGATTCTGTTCCATTTTGCATTTTCCCGTTTCTTCAGGAAATATCGGAATTGGTACCGATTGTGTATTCATTTTGCATTGCCCCCGTTTGTGGATGAAATATCGGAATTGGTACCGATTGTGTTTCATTTTGCATTGCCTCCGTTGTAGATGAAATATCGGAATTGGTACTGATTGTGTTTCATCTTGCATTGCCCCCGTTTGTAGATGAAACATCAGAATTGGTACCCATTGTGCTTTATCCGGCATTGCTCCCGTTTGTGGATGAAATATCGGAATTGGTACCGATTGTGTTTCATTTTGCACTGCCCCCGTTTGTAGATGAAATATCGGAATTGGTACCCATTGTGCTTTATCCGGCATTGCTCCCGTTTGTGGATGAAATATCGGAATTGGTACCGATTGTGTTTCATTTTGCACTGCCCCCGTTTGTAGATGAAATATCGGAATTGGTACCCATTGTGCTTTATCCGGCATTGCTCCCGTTTGTGGATGAAATATCGGAATTGGTACCGATTGTGTTTCATTTTGCACTGCCCCCGTTTGTAGATTAAATATCGGAATTGGTACCCATTGTGTTCCATTTTGCATTGCCCCCGTTTCTTGATAAAATGACGTTGGAACTGGTACTGATTGTGTTCCAATGAAAGTGATGCAAAATATGACAGACTTCACTGCTTGAGTTTTTATATCGACAAATGTGCAGACAGTGTCATGCAAACGCCAAGAACAGGAGTGATTAATTTACTTCGTCAATAATAATAATAATAATAATAATAATAATAATAATAATAATAATAATAATAATTATTATTATTATTATTATTATTATTATTATTATTAACCAAAATAAACAACAACAAGAAAAACACACACAAAAAACCAAGAAGTAACCGACTGGCATCAAATATGAACATGTTTATGTCGTTCTTTAAGGCTTAATAGCTTGTGTGACTTAGTCTTT
The DNA here is from genome assembly GCA_016617855.1 of Megalonaias nervosa. NCBI lineage: Eukaryota > Metazoa > Mollusca > Bivalvia > Unionida > Unionidae > Megalonaias > Megalonaias nervosa. Next base: position 66,070 of record JAECUM010006566.1, read on the forward strand.
GACCAACATAAACGTGTTACCACCGACAAACGCTATCTGTGGTCATTTGATGATTCAGTTATATCTGAAGGAAGAAAGGACACGTCTTTCAAAATTTAATTTTCATGCTTTAAAATGCGTCTGGAGTGTTGCTTCTTCTTTGTCGTCATACCTAATTATGTGGAATCAAAGAGTGTGAAGGTAATTTATATCGGAGATTACATCAGAGTGTGGTGCGAACATATTGGGACTCTCGGAGCGATAGATGAGGCGATGTGATCTTTATCATGGGACAGAATCCTTGCATCTCGGGCAGAACCCTGTTTTATCTAATTGCCATCAGTCTTATGGTGTAAACGATATTTCATTGTCAGCGTGGGCGACCAAGTTACACACACACAAACAAAAAAGAAAAACAGACACTAGTATAACAAAGGAATGGCCGAGTCCTTGTTATTCAAAGGGTTACATCAGATCAGGCATGTAAATCTAATTGTATACCTGTTAAAGTATAGTGAGATACAGTAGCTGGTTTTGAAATGTGCTGGGCGTAGTCAATAATAGTAACGGTTTTTGAAAGTCACGTATCTTTTATATTAATTGCTGGATTCAAATTAAACCTTTTTATATCATTACATGTCGAAAGTTTATACCGTGATATGCTATGAGTTCCAGTCTTGCCTACGTTATACGCTTCAGCATTATGGTTATAACTATTAACGTTTTGCATTAAAGTGTTTGAAAGGCACATACAATACGTACTCGCTTACAAGTCCAGTCAAACAGCAAACAACATAGATCCTGATCCGACGTACCACAGTACGCCTGCAGATCAGGGTCTATATTGTTTGTTCTACTGATTACTCCAAACAAACTACACAAAGCCAGATCTGCGGGCGCATTATGCAACGGCAGATTTACGTCTGTGCAGTGTTACGAGTCTATGCTCTTAAAATAAGTAACAGAAAGGAGTGAAAGACAACAATATTAGTAAAATTTACTAATAATTTATTTCCCTAGAATACAAAATAAAAATGAAAAAATGAGAACTTACGGTATTGCGAATTAAATCCCCAAAATAATCCAAGAATTACAGACACAAGTCCTAGTAATTTAAAGTCTTGAATAAAATTCAGTAGAAGTCCAGAATAAATCCAAAAACTGGAGGTGATGATGTGTCTGTTATAGCTCCAAGAGTGTTGATGTGCCAACAGTTCTTTTGTTGAATCACAGTAATATAATTCCAGGTTTGAATTCACTATAAATTCCAATGAATGTCTTTATCCAAGAATTATATCAGAGCACTTTAGTATTTCCAGAGAAAATAATCACTTGAACTTAATAATTTGAAGAAATAAAATTCAGCCCAACTGGACACAACATAATATACAATTTCAAGGTGCTAGATATTAAAGCAACTGATAAAATCCTCTCAGTTACACTATGTATAGTTCTCTACTTGACCTTAGGTCACAATTAGCATTTTCTAAAAACAACTATTACCTAATGGAAAATAACCTTCTAGAATAACCTGGACTATGTATAATTCACTTAGGAAGTTCCAAAACCTAGACCCAAATAAACATATTTACTTCTTCTGTTAATAATAATAATACTGATTTTAAACCCATACATAGAGAGAATAATTTAGCTATGTATTAGTTGTTTTCAATGAATAAAATAAAAAGGTCAATTTGGGTCAAGCATAAATGAACTTAATTTTGGACAAAGTCAAATCCAACATACAATGTTACATTACAATATCATGTAATAAAATAAAATAAAATAAAATAAAACTAACTTACAAAGAATGCAAATTAAATATACATAACAGCAGTTTGCTTTCGTACTAGTCTTATAAGCAAGTACATAGTGCTTTCTACATCAGTGACTGTATTCACATGAAACATTTGGATAAATAAAATTGCTATGGGTCTAAAGACTATATGCTCAGCTGCTAGAAGTTCCTGTCTTGTTTGTCTCCATATTTAAGGGGAAAGCTCAGTTCACCAGCGAGAACAATGTTAAAATTGTGGTCAATTGCTTTTAAGTCACATAGTTTCTACATTTGTTGTTGCTTTCAGCTCCAACTTTGTTGGAGTATTGCAATAGTTCATTAGTTTGACTGGACGTCAGGTATACATGACAATAGTTCATTACTTTGACTGGACGTCACGCATACGTGACAGTAGTTCATTAGTTTGACTAGACGGTAAAAGTGACAATAGTTCATTAGTTTGACTTGACGTCAAGTATACGTGACAATAGTTCATTAGTTTGACTGGACGTCAAGTATACGTGACAGTAGTTCATTAGTTTGACTGGACGTCAAGTATACGTGACAATAGTTCATTAGTTTGACTAGACGTCAAGTATACGTGACAACAGTTAATTATTTTGACTGGACGCCAAGTATACGTGACAACAGTTCATTATTTTGACTTGACGTCAAGTATATGTGACAAGATAATTGAAAATGTCAGAAAACTTGCCGGGACTCGAAAGATTGTTTTAAAAAAAGACACGCACAAAGACGAAAAATTCCAAACCTACTTTGACCGTGTCTGGAATATGCAAATATTTTGTGCAGTGCTTCTATTTACTTTTTATTTTACATTTAAATTAACATTGGATTCACTTCCACACTGATTATGGAAGCTTTGAACTCTTTCCCTATATTGTAACTTCAGTGTGAGAACTTTTATTGCAAGACGGAGTCATATGTAGTCTCATTCAGCTTTTCCAAAATGTATGGAATGCACCATTTTCATATTATACAGATATTTACAGTAACCTTGACCTTTGACGTGTCGACATTAGATTGGGATTTGATCTATCGACTGGGGCTTCCCCTCCTCAAGTGTAATACTTTTAAGATGTCGAGACAAAAAGTGGATGCGGGAAACTTTAGGAAAGTGGACTAATTATGTTTAACCAAAAATAATGATTTAATACTCTATTGACCTTGACATTTGATCTCTGGGCCCAAGAATCGACAGGGACGTACCCTTGGCTACCTGTGAAGTTTGATGAAAATACCATCCATGAAACTTGGCTTATAGAGCAGAAACCAGCAAATTACAATGTCTTCTGCAGTTTATTAGCTTTCGACTCTCTGCACTGGAGCTGTCCCTACCTAGGGAACTTATTTAGAATTCCTAGAGGAAAATCATAATTTCAGCTGAGTAACAATGACCTTTGATCTAGCAGCTTCGAAATCAATAGGATTCTGCCTCCGCTTTTATGCAAGGCATATGTAAAGGTTGAGGAAAAAAAATGCCAGGCAAAACTGAAATTATATGGACGGATGGAAATCGATAAACCCACCTACACCTTCTGTCTGGGTAATAAAAAGTACAAACATTGAGGGGTACCATATGTGAGTTGCACACGTTTCTTCAAAAATGATCAGAGAAACCGTCTGAATGCATTAGAAGCATAGCATTCTTCTACATGCCGATACAACGAAATCCATTTCCTTAATGATTTGTCTGACTTTTTGCTTTTGTAAACCTTCTATAACCAAATACGGAATTGTTTGGTTTTAAGAAAAGGAGAGAATTTCAGTTTCCATATTATGAAATAGACCGAGCTTTTGTATTGTTTATCGCAGGCGACTGGCGAGTTAACAACCTTGTTTTCTACCAATAGTAGAAATTAAAAGACAACAATAGTAATCAAGCATAGTGCAAAAGTCACAGACATTTTGACGGTTTTGGCGAATCCCATTCATTTAAATACAGTATTTTTTGAGGAGTCAGAGAGACATCGTGTGTCTCTTACCGCTTCATTGAATTTTGCATAGTCACTCAAAGTAGATTATTTCTCTCTCATTGAATTAATAAACTCATCTAAATGTAGAACATTTTTGGAGAATTTGTAGGTATATATGTCTGTATCTTGACAATGTGTGTTTCTTATTTTATGTGAAAATAATTCTCTTTACGAAAAGATTGATATAAAAGAAAATATAATTTAACTGATTACATTGAAATTTTATCCTCGAATCCATCCATTTATGTCTTAATGATGGGAATGAGCAGCACTGAACCGTAAACAGGGGCTGTCAACTGAGTTCGTTTATGAAGAAATGGAGAGGAGTGGAATCAATGAAAACTTAGTACGTTTTGATACTGAATACCTTCTCATCGAAAGCAATTTCTCGTAAATATTTCCTTAATTTCCCAATTTAATCTGGAGTCAGTGGGTAGTAAGGCTTCCGACAAAGGGCAGGGCTTTTAAGTCTTCCGGAAAAATTAACGTCAGTCTCTGATTGCGGGCCATGTAGTGTTTATAGCAGGCGCATTTGTCTGAAAAGAATAGCAGTTGTAAAATGGAAAACTCTGTAAGATCAACACCATTATTATCTTAGCAACGGAACTAGGTCTCAAGACTGTGCACCGTTGTTGAAAATACCATGACGGCAGATCAAGATATAGCTGATATAGAGCTTGACATACATACCACCCCATATCCTCTCCTACAAGTCTAATCCAACTGCAGTCAACACCCTGATTTGCCGTATTATAATGTACTGCAGATCAGTGTCAATGTTGTTTGTTCAACTTATTAACCCTAACAAAACTTCATACATCCAGATCTGTAAGCGCATTATGCGACATCAGATCTCAGTCTATGCTTTTTGATCAGACTTATACGCGTGTATAGACGATATCTCGTATATAGACTATGTCGTGTATCGACAGTATGTCGTATATAGACGGTATATCGTGTATCGACGGTATATCGTATACGCAGAGTTTAATATTCAAGGCGGTTGGATTTGTTATATCTTTAAGAAGTGAAACGATTACAAGCAAAACGTGATCCCTGCATTATTTGTGTTGCTAATACACAAGCTGATATGAAACAAATTCAGAGGAAACGCACTGCATTATTTGATTAGGTTTTTACTGGTAACTCAGCATGTCAGGGTTCCGATCAGGCTTCTACAGGTAACTCAGCATGTCATGGTTTTAATTAGGTTTTTACAGGTAACTCACCATGTCATGGTTTTGATTA
>JAECUM010006567.1:0-50796 GCA_016617855.1 Megalonaias nervosa
TATATATATATATATATATATATATATAGATGTGTGTGTGTATGTGTGTATGTGTGTGTGTGTGTGTGTGTGTTAGATGGCTTTGACCTGTACATAGTACGAGCAACAGCACATCTATCATAGGAGTTCTCCAATATCATTATCTTAATTTGTCATTGATTTGTGCAACCATTAAACTGACAAATAAACACCTAAATTTAGTTAAATTCAAAGCTTACAAGCATCAATAGAATGTTGCATAGTAGCAATTAAACACTCCATATCAACGAATCACAAAACAAAGGATATGTTGAAGCTTGTCTTAGAGAATTGTCACAAGAATAATAAATGAAAGATTGTCTGTACCAGTAGACAATATATCATGACCTCATACCATGTGGTTTTTGCTGCTGAATCTGAACACTTTATACATTCAGAGCACACTGTATGAAGTATAGGCCAAATCTAAAAATAAAGATACTAGCGACAACTAAATTTATCACGATCCAACTTTACCGGAAATGCTAATTAACTGAGTTATGTATTTTTAGAGTCAAGAAATGATTTTTAAAAACCTTGTGTAATAAAATAATTTTGTTCGGTTAAATTCTGAAGAAAATACATTATTATTTATAAGAAGCAGTTTGAGATGAAACCAGCTGATCACTGAAGGATAATATTAGCACGATAACAGCTTGAAATCCAGAACTGTAAATGACATTTTTCTATATATTTAATATTTAGGTATATAAATATTTTTCTTTCTCAAAACTTGTTATATTGTTTTGTTTTTATATAAACTTTCTCTAATATCAGATTAAAAAAAACATTTTTCTAATCGTTTCACCGAAAGAAAAAGCAGAGTTTTAATTGGAAAAGCTGTGTCCAGTCACATCACAGTACTTGGTCAGAATCATAAATAGTCCTTTGACTTTATAGAGGGAAAGCATGGCATATAATATTCTTTCTGAGCGTGGGAGTGAAGAAAGTCAATTGATCTGCATTTCTTTTTATACTAAAGAAGCTGGCATATATTTTGACAACATTGCCATCTCGCCACTAAAACGTGGAAACAGGAGCAGATAAAGAATTCACCTATCTTAGCAGCAAATAAACTAAAATATCGCACTGTTCATAGAAGAGTTATAATGTCAATGTAACAAAAACTCCAAGGCAAACAATTTTCGACTGAAAACGTTTTGATACAGGTCGATAGCTTAAGAGCAGATTTTGAAAGTATCATGCTCTATGTCATGCGTACCAGCACACAGTGGTGGATAGTGTTTACACCACACTGGCGATTGCTATATGTGTGCGTGTGTTGGTACTGGCCAAGCCATTATTGATGCCAGTAGGGGTATCTTTCCTGCTTTCGTTAACTGGCAAGTTTGCCAAAAGGCGACTTTACATAACAGCTAAATAACATTATTAAATTCATAGCTTAGCCGAACCAAAATTCAGTATCAACTAGGATTATATGTCTCAGGCACTACATAACAGAGCCGTCTCCTAAGAAGAGTTCAGGCGTGTCATCAGTAAATTATACAAATAAGCGACCATTGAAAAGCGGGATGAGTTGCATAAGGAATACGATTCTGTTGTAAACGAAGGCAAAAACAATTGATCCCCCGTGAAGTGGTTATGAAACATCTTAACAGAAATTTTCAATAAGCTGTGTGGATAATGGAAACTGAAAAAATGACAGAAACATGGGACAAGAAGTTGCTTGCAATGCACTAGTGTGGAAGAGCGTAACCTGCGACCTGTTAGTAGTGCATCACCACTATATGATGCATTATGCCCACCCAACATCTTGCTTCACAGGAAATAAAATGTGTCCTTTTTATGTGGCTTATTATACACCAAGGGGTTATCAGATACATTGTGGCTACATGTACGTGCCAAAGTTCCTTACCATGGTCATCCAGCTACATGAAGACCAGCTTGGTCAGGTCAGAAACAATAACGACTTGTCACAGACCTTCCCCATCGCAAACGGCGTGAAACAAGGCTGCGTTTTAGCCCCCACATTGTTCTTAATTTCTTCAGCATGATGCTCAAAAAAGCAACAGAAGACCTTGATGACGAAGATGGCATCTATATCCGCTTTCGTACTGATGGCAACCTCTTCAACTTAAGACGACTTCAGGCACACACCAAGACCTTGGAAAAACCGATCAGAGAACTTCTCTTTGCAGATGACACCGCCCTTGTTGCCCACACGGAAGCCGCGTTACAGCGTGTAACATCCTGCTTTGCAGAAGCTTGCCAGCTCTTTGGTCTTGAGATCAGCCTAAAGAAAACTGAGGTACTTCACCAGCCTGCACCTAAGGAAGAGTACCGGCCATCAAGCATCTTCACTGACCAGACAGAACTGAAAGTAGTCCACCAGTTCACCTACCTGGGCTGTGTGATCTCCTCTGATGCCAAGATCGACAAAGAAATAGACAACAGACTAGCCAAGGCAAACAGCGCCTTCCTCAGGCTCTATAAACGAGTGTGGTACAACGCCAGTCTCAAGAGAGACACAAAGATCAGCGTCTTCAGAGCTGTCGTACTGACCACCCTCCTATATGGCGCCGAATCCTGGGTAACCTACAGCCGCCACCTCCGCCTCCTTGAACGCTTCCATCAGCGCTGTCTCCGCACCATCTTCAACATCCACTGGAGTGACTTCGTCACCAACACTGAAGTCCTCAAACAAGCAGGGACCACCAGCGTTGAGGACACGCTCATGAAGATACAGCTGCGCTGGGCAGGGCATGCCTCCAGGATGGAGGATCATCGCCTGCCAAAGATTGCACTCTATGGGAAGCTGTCCACTGGCCCTCGTGATAGAAGGGCACCACGAAAGAGATATAAAGACTCCTTGAAAAAGACCCTCACCACCTGTGGCATCGACCACCGCCAATGGGCATCACAAGCTGCTGACCGTGAAAGCTGGCGACGTACAGTTCACCAGGCCACTGCCACTTTTGAACAAAACAGACAGGCCAGCTTAGAGGAAAAACGATGGCGAAGAAAGACCCGGGAACCATCGGCAGCACCCACCACAACCCAGACCTACTCCTGCAGCCTCTGTGGACGGACGTGCCTGTCATATATTGGACTCGTCAGCCACCAGCGCGCCTGCAATAGACGTGGACATCCCCCTTCCTAAATCTTCGCAAGCGAAGTCAAGCCAACAACAACATATACGTGCAGTTAGTGCATTTTCATGCATTGAAAAAGAACCCCAGCTTCTGCAGCATCGCAGATATGGCCATTATGTCACTGTAAACCCAGCAAGGCCCTCCACATGGAACGGAGTTCCTTATCTCGTTTGCCAAAAATATTTCCCATTTCCACCAGTCGCAGTATGCTTGGTGAAAATGTGGGGTATCCACGAACAACCAATGTGTTCTAACATTTGCATAAATTTCATAAACACATTATCACTTTGGGTAATGCAGCATCTCCTGCAACATGTTTTATTCGCTTGCACAAGCGCATCATAAAGGGCAGCTGCTGCCTCGCGTACCATCACCATCATTAGGTACAGTTTTATATGCAGCATCTAGTCTTGCACCATCAACATTAGTAGCAGCATCTTCATCTGTTACTGCTAAAATTCCAGCTCCAATAATTATTAGCGCTGTAATTATTAATCCAGTTAGCGGAACAAACATATCAAGAACAAAGTTATCAATAAACATTTCGGTTTGCTGACGTCAATCACGGTTAATTCTAAATCATAACTAGTCTCAAAACAATCAAATACAAACTACATGTGGTTCTACAGACACAATCCTCAGCTTGAACTAATTCCTATTTTCATAGCGAGGGACAATGCAATGGAGTCTGCTGTGGTAAGTGGACAAACATTCCATGCCCTGACATGTAAATACACTTTACGAATCACATTCGTGACTTCAAGCAGTACATGTAGATGATCAATACATTTTGTGTCGCGTTGTAGTGTTCTGTCTCAACAACTCATTGTGAGAGGTATTTATTATGCGAAACTTTCAATTGATTTATCACACATGTGACCAGAGCGTCCCCATGTGACATGTCGTCAGCATATGAAAAGGCTTAATTACTGTGAGGTAAGACCCTTTATTCTTTTTCAAGTCAAACAGACGTAAGTGTCTCACAAAAAGAAAAGAAAATACACATTGTTGCCACTACTCCCATATTAAAATATTTTAGAAACTTGATTCACATTCTTCGTGGGCACCATAGCAAACAGGTTTAAACTATTTTCATTTCTAAAATGTTCATCATTATACAAAATATTCCCTGCTCCTGGTCACCATAGCAAAATTAAGGTTAAAGCCGCTGTTAACACCTGCTTAACGTTTGGTTCCATCGCATATTTGTGGTTTCACACTTGACAGAATAAATGATATTTAACTGAAAACGTACAAGCAATCAATATCTCTGACATAGGTATTGATTCACAAGCTTTAGTCAGCTAATATGTTTTAATTAATGCGAAGGAAGGACTGATATATCAAAGGATTTTAGAGGGTCTAATAAGGGTTTTCGCCCACCCACACTCTTCCATTGGTCTGTTTGGTGGTCTGCAGCCTGTTGTATTGGCAAAACAGTGGTTCATGATTTTTGTTTGTTGTTTCTTTTTTGTATTTTCTTTGAAGATACCATATTAAGGGGTTCGCAAAAAGATGCCAAATTGGCCTTTTACATCTACAATAGTGCGATGAGTCTGTACCACTTATTGGTAACTAAATATAGCAAGATAAAATAGTTCTTTAGGAGATCTTTACTTTCTTACTGTTTCAGTACCATCACCAGTGACACAAGAACAATATTATGTTTGGTCGCTGTTGGCCATTGTCACTCAGACGAGTGCAAAGCCATTTGTTTTGTACCTTATCCCCTCCTTATCTCTTTCATTACCTTTATCTCTTTCATTACCTTGATGTTTTACTTTTCATCATCATCAGTATCTGCAGCAAGATGATCATGAATTTAAACGAACTAACTTGTATTTATTCACAGGTTGCGATTCTGTGGCGAGTGGAGGACAAAAGTTTGAGTTATGAATGGTTGGAAACAGGCTGGGATTTAACGATAGAGAAGGAAAAAATATGCAAGGAAAGCTTAGAAAATCGTCTGACTGTTCTTCTCAACACTGATTTTAATCTGCCATACCGAACCAACCTACCTGAGCTTTACAACGAACATGGACCTGTAAGTGTGTTTAACATGCTGCCATTGTGAGTAAATGCCTGGTTCACAAAGTCTGTAAAAGTTCAAGGTGTGTTGGAATGATTTTGAAAGAACCAAGCTGTCAAGCTGTAACTTAGAGTAGTACATTAAACCATACATTTGAATAGGATTACCTTTTGCATTTTCCTTGCATGTTTCTGCTATTTACAATGAAAGACAGTACTCTATGTCCCTCCCCTTTGGACCTTCCCTCCTTCTACCTCTCAAATCTTCCTCTTTATTCATATCTACATGTCATTAAAATACCTTATTAGAAAGACATTATTGTGTTTAGATTACCTTATTTTGCAATATTATGACAGTTTTAGTGTTTAGTTCACCACTACGAAATACCAGCATACGCTCATATAAAAGCATATACATATATGTTGACCCATCTTTCTTCCAAGGTCATAGGCATCATTTTGGTCTGGGTTTTACAGCATCTTCCTCTGGGGGAGAGCTGAGGGGACTAATCTGGTACATTCATGAACTTTAGCTGTACAGTCTTGGTTAAGTGGTTGCATTTAGTTCATGTTTTATGCACACTTTATAAACATTGCAATATCTGGAATCAAAACATTTGATGTGAGGATCCATGTTGATGCATACGTTACATTCATTACAAATCTAGGCAACTATGACCTGTATTTTTCAGGCTTCACTGACTTGGAAGAAATGTGGTTTAGGGTTTCTTCTCAGCTCTGTTCAGGATAGAATCATCATACAGTATGATTGTATGTATTTCAATTACTAATACACTCTTACCATAAAGGAAGTCCATGTGTCCTACATTTCACATTTTACTGACATAGAAAAATAGTTTTGCATACTACTGTTGTACCTGGAATTAACGGAAAAAGTAAGAGGACTAATCAGATTAGTGCTACACCTTATCTTAAATCTTAAAAGTGGTTCACCGTGACCCATAATTCCCATTTGACTGAAGGTTTACTGACTTATGCTTTTGACATTTTATTGACATCTTACTGGCGTGTGATTTTGCATTCAGCACATGACTACACTCGTGTTTTATTTACTGGTTAATGCTGCTGTACCTGGAATCAAAATATAAAAGGTGATGGAACCAATCAGATAAGAACTACACCCTCATCTTAAACGTGGTTCACTGTAATCCATTTTTCTCATTTTACTGACCGGTTCAGATTGAAATGTTTGCTCTTCGTACTGTATTTCTTAAGCACAGACGATTGTCTACCTCTCTCAAAACCAACAAGGTCACTGAGGTTTGTATTTTACATTTTACTGTCTTAGGTTGAGATGTTGTATTTAGGTTACACCAGACAGATCTTTGACTTTATCTGGGCATATTGTCCTATATAGCACTAATTTAAGTAGTAGGTCAATATCGACCATATTTTATGCTTCACTGACCCGGGTTGAGGATTTATTCTACGTTCATTTCTCAGGCACTGTAAATGCTAGAAGAATGAAGTTGATGCTGATATACATCCCCGTTTAGGGACGGGGATCACCACCATTATTATATGTACTTGTTTTGTATTAATATGCAGTGTATATTCAATTTTATATTTTCCTATTTTGTATGTTCTTTGTTTGTAGGATGCACATTCTGCGTTGCATCTTTACAACTGGCAGTATTTCTTTCTAATTTGGATATATTTTATGTTGGATTACTGCAATTTCATATCCTCACATTCCATCTGAGGTGGTGCATATTTGTAACATTACACACGTCAACAGTCTACACTGCGTAGTTCCATCTCTAGATATCCTCTCTGCATTTTAATAATTCATTTCATGAGATATGTTAAAGACTATAACGGTAACAATGCATACATTCGGAAAGTATCAATGTATCACAATGAAAATTGCAGGCAAGATGCTAGCATAATGCGAGCTGGAACCCAATCTGTTGCCATAACTGGTCATTACTGTGATAAAATCTTGTCTCATAGTGATAAGATGGACATTATCAAAACTGCTAAACTTGCATTAATGTGTTAATTGTCTGACCCATTTATTCGACATACCTCCATTCACAGCTCTAAATTTTGACCAAATTATGAGGGTCCAAAAGCTCTTTCTCCAAGTAAAATATGTATCCGATGGGTCGAGTTATCGACTTTGTGCTGCATTTTAAGTTAATGACCTTGACTATATGATCTTAAAGCAAAATATAAATAAAAAGGAACAGTTGCCTTTAACTACTACTAATAAGTTTATACAAAATATGTTACGTAGTGCTGTAGGGACCATTTCCTTGCAATTTTGATGCGTGGGAGTGGGGTTTGTGTGCATATAAGTAAGATAAATAATATTTATATCGTCTTACACTGGAAATGCATTACCTGTCATACTTGTAACAGTAATTTCGACTGTCAAATTAGAAATATGGAGAATTTAATTTCATGTGGGTATTTATCTTGCCTTTGATAATGAATTTCAATGAAATTAAATCTACATTCAAACATAGTATTGTTGATTGGATATTAGACTTAAGTGTGTCCAGAAGGCATTTGTCTCCACAGAATTGCCCATTTACTCCCAAACCACACAATTTTATTGCAACAAAGTTTTTCGGTAATTCTGTTTGTACATGTATATTGCAATTGTAATTGGGTACATCACCACATTAGTGATAATTCCTTCTTTATTCATCAGAGCCTTTCAGTACGGATTGGTCACAAGCTGCTATTTTGCGCTCACAGAATATCGTCATATTTAACAAGGTAGGTAACAAATTATGTGTCCTGACGTTGCTTGACAATGACCTCATACTAAATTGCAATGAAATTGAAGATTTTTGACAATAAAGGTGTTTAGTCGTTAATTGATTTTTAGGTTCTTTATTGAGAAATGCTCAATTACTTCTCTCATTCTCAAAGACGCCAGCCATCACAGATTTTGTGGAATTATGACATATCTTCAGTTAAACTGTTGCATTCCAAATAATCTTGACAAAATCCAGAAAAATTCTTGATGTTCCAGGATAAAGTTTGAAAGCGCATTTTCTGCTGACCTGGCCATAAGTTCACGTGGGCTTATAGTACGTCCCTATGTCCATCATATGTCATTCATTCATCCACATTTCATTGAAACACTCTGGAGGCTATGCTTATAATTTTCAATTTTAATCAAACCTGGAATACAGGTTTCTGTTATCAGTATATCGGACAAGTTTGACTATAAGCGATATATATGCATATTAATGAAGCGATCTTTCATCTAATTAACTGAGCCCGTTTCAGCTCTCATTTAAATCCACTTTTGGAATATGTGCTTAAATCACAAAGCACTTTGACGAGTTTAACGATGATTGTAAACCAGGCATATTAATGAGGTGATCTTGCATCTGAATGTATCATGTATGTTCTCCTATGTAATCCCTTTTACATTGTTTGTAGTAGTAACATAGCAATTTTCTAATTTTCAATGTTCTTGTTGTCTAAATTCGCCAACAGCATGTAAAAATTGTACATCATATACATGTATATATAACTATGCAAGGCCTCATGCAAGAGTCTGTTGACCGAATTAGCTGCTTCAAAAAGATCTGTGCAAATTAATACAGTTTAGAACATTAGAAAATAATGCTGAATCTGTTTGCAAGATTGCTTTATATTATGATTTTGTTTGTCCATCTATCAGACTCCACTTTCTTTTCCACATAATAACTTGAGTTACCCACTGTTTACGGTATCAAACGTGGATGACTTGCATTTGGTTAAGGAATTATCCTTTCGATTTCAGGGTCCCATGGTCAAGGTGACTTTGACTTAAAAAAAAAAGAAAAATAGTTAAGACCTATTACTCATGTTCTCCGTCATGTACAATTATCTCACTTTTTGTAACTCTTGCTCTTAAAGGGGAAAAATCGTTTTTGGAATCAAATGTTCAGTAGTCAGTCGCTGCGACTCAAGGAAGATAAAGGGTTTCTGCAGAATAACTCGACTTGTCCAAAATCTACGGTTACTGAATTTTGTGCATGGTTTGCACTTTAGACAAGGGGGAATTTCAGGTGCTAATTGTCAAAGTGAGAAAAAGACAAGGTCATTGTAACAGAAAAAAGGAAAATAATTTGGATTCAACAACTCGATTTCTCTACAATCTCTGGGGATGGTTTGCATCTGTCGATTGGGAGGACCCTGTATTTCAGGTCGAGAGGTTAAAAGTCAGATCACTTTGACTTAAAAAACCATAATATTATATCTACGGTCAAGGTCACTCTGACTGAAAGAACTGAAAGTTGTTTTTTTTTTGCATTAATGCCTGTAGGTCTTGACCACTTGCATCGTCAAAAGGTTGTGGAGGATTGCACTTAACGTACCTGTTGATTTGGGGTCAAGGGTAAAGTTCAATGTGACTCAAATAGATTGGCATAATAACTTCTGTTCCAGAGTAATTTCTTTGACTTAAATTTGTCAATGGCTTCCATTAATTTAGAAAGAAGTATGTATGTTCAGAGATCTGGGGGCCAGTGGTCTTGGTCATGGTAAGTCTAATAAAAACTAACGATTTCTGAAGACTACCTGAAGTTTCGTATATACATTGACCAAGATTGTGATCCGTTGGTCAGTAATCACCCAAGTCAAGTAAGCTATAAGTGTCGCCATCAATGGATATTAAACATGGGGTTAGTGTATAGTGTACGTTTAACATACCGGTCTTCATGCTCTGAAGAAAAGCAAGGGAAATAATCCATGATATTAACTATTTAGGATTGCAGATTTGGAGTTGTACTGAGTTCGTCCCCTCACATAAAGTGTACAAATCTGATTTCGAAAAATAAATTTTAGAATGCATGATGATGAAAAATTCATAAAATTATCACACTAATACATCTTGAGCTTAAAATGAATAACTGATGAAAGTATATCAATTTTAAAATATTGTTAGAGAAAATGAACGGCTGCAATCTAGAATAAACTTGGTGAAATATTGTTATTAGGGATCTGAGTTTAGTTACAGAGACATCGATATATATTTTTAACTGACTGTATTTTATCTAGTATTGATTTGAGTCCAATCAGAACATTTTCCTTGTTAAAATCATGTCTGATTTATGAATTTATTTGCAGAGAATTATTTGAAGTTCACAAATAGCTGGAAGCAATTCTAAAATGTTTGGTAAAACAGAGTTGGCAGTTGCTAATATTACCATGTTAACAACGTTTGTTATTGATATGTTATGTGCATTCTGCATTGTTAATGGCATTTCAAACTGCTCCGGTCGCCTAGTTGCTAGAGCGTCCGCCTCAGATGCATGACTTCGCGGGTTCGAACCCTGGCGAGTCATACCAAAGACTTCTAAAAATGGTACTACCAGCTGCCGCGCTAGGCACTCAGCTTTAAGAGCTTGGTGTTAGAACTGGTCGGCCTGGTGTCAGAATAATGTGACCGGGTGGGACGTCATGCTACATGTCTGCGGTATGATGCCCCAGTGATAGATATCACTTAAAACTGCCACACTGCAGACATCGTTGCAATATGACTGAAAAATTGTTAAAAATACGTTAAAAATCCAGATCACACACACACACACACACACACACACACACACACACACACACAATGGCATTTTAAAATTTATATTGTGTGTTCTAAGCTTTTAATTTAAAAGAAAAAATATGCTTTCTCCTGAAACATTTCCAGATTTAATTACCATGAGTTAAGGAAATAATAGCTTTCTACAATGCAACCTGTGAAAGCCATATCACTCTGTTGAAAAAGGCATGTCACTCTGTTGTCTAGAGATTAAACCTTAAAAAGTCATATCACTCTGTTGTCTGGAGATTAAGCCATAAACACCATGTCACTCTGTTGACCACAGATTAAAGCTTCATTTGAAAGCTTAGCCTCTAAAGATCTTGGATGAATTTTAATATGAGCAAGAGACTAAGCATTCTAATGCTGCATTTATCTTTAAACAAATACACAATCAACAATATTTAGTTCATCTAAGTCAGGGGTCTCAAACTCAAACTGCCCTGAGGGACGCATGAGAGCATTTTCCATGGCCCAAGGGCTGCACCACCTTAGTTTTCTCTCATGACACTTTGTGACGCCAATCATTTTGTGGGCCACAAGATACGGCTTGGCTGGCCGCATGCGGCCCGCGGGCCGCGTGTTTGAGACCCCTGATCTAAGTTGTGTTCTTATGATACTACGTAAGGCTGCTTAGTAAAATGTTAAATTAAGGTACATTACAGCGATTATGCCTTATAGTTGTTACGAGTCTATGCTCTTAAAATAGGTAACATAAAAGAGTTATGTTACAGCCCGATACAGACTTCCTAATCAATTCCAAAGCACTTTATCCAAAACATTCTTTTCCACCAAATATTGGACCAAAATATTTTATATTTCTTGCTTAGTTAAAGAAGAAAGATGATATTTTATGCCAGGCTGAAGCTATTCATCTTTCTTTAAGGAGTCTAACGGTTCCTGAGTAGGATGTGAAATAAAGATCTCGACTTTAGATGACATTGTAAAAACTTGTTGATTTCACTAAAGATGTCTAAAATGTAAAATAATACCTGGGATTTAGAAAATTCCAAAACAAAGAGAATCAAAATTTAAAAAGAAAGTTTTCTTTAATATTTAGCGAAATTCGTATCCCAAGGACGAACGCCCAATTTTCTGTTACGTGTTTATGCTCTTAAAATAAGTAACAGAAGATAGTGAAAGACAACAAACTTTGTAAAATTTAACAAATAATTCATTTCCCTAGAATGCAAAGTTAAAATGAGAAAAAAACAACTTATGCTATTGCGAATTAAATCAAAAAATAATCTAAGAAGTACAGACACAATTCCATGCAATTTAAAGTCCTGAATAAAATTCAATAAAAGTCCAGAATAAATATTTAAAAAATGAAGGCGATGACGTGTATGTTATAGTTACTAGTGTGCTGATGTGCCAACAGTCTTCAGTTGAATCACAATAATATAATTCTAGGTTTCAATTCACTATAAATTCCAGTGAATGTCTTTATCCAAAACTTTTATCAGAGTACTTATGTATTTCCAGAAACAATAATCAATTGAATTCAATAATTTGAACAAAATAGATTCCAGCCTAAAACTACTTGTCACAACATATAATGTACAACCTTAAAGTGCTAGATGTTAAAGCATAAATGACCAAGTCCTCACAATTACAAGATAATATAGTTCTCTAGTTGACCTCAGGTCACAATTAGCGTTATCTAAAACAAACCCCATTACTTAATGGAAAATAACCTTCTACAATGGTCCTTGTGTTTACAAATACAAACAATAACCGATAAAATTCACTTAGGTAATTCCAAAACTTTGACCCAAATAAACATATTTGCTTCTCCTATTACTAATAATATTGACTTTAAACCCATAAACGTAGAGAATAATTTTGCTATGTATTACTTGTTTACGCAGAAATATTTTTTAAAAAAATCAATTTCGGTCAAGCAGAAATGAACTCAGTTTTGGACAAGGTCTAGTCCAACATACAATGTTATATTAAAATAGCATGTAATGAAAGATTATTTTTTTTTTAAGCAAAAAAAAAACAAACTAACTAACAAATAAAGCAAATTAAACATACATAACATAGTGAGGATGTTACACTAAGGTACCTTATCGTGAGAAGTTTTAAAAACCCATTAATTTCATTATTGCAAGTAATTATGTTAAAAGAGAACTGACCAAGCAATCCTAAGAAGAAGAAACAAATAGGTTCACTACAAATCAAAGTGCAATTTGGTAACAACATCAAGTAAAATTTCTCTAGTACAGACATTAAATTGCATAATGTATGTCTTTAATGCAAAACAAATTCATATGTTGCAAAAAAAGTTCAATTTTGAATTGTAAATCTGTGATAACACGCAGCGTTACCTGTACTATATAGAATATAAATATTGCTTACCTGTACTATAACTCGAACTGCACTCATTGCATTTTGCAGCTATATATTCGTGGTATATATGGAATTACTCCTGTCCCTGATATTTTCCTTTTTAATGGGATACGTCCTGTGGAAAGCCATTATAAGACGGATTTTCTATTGGTGGTATCGAAAATGGAAAGTCCATCGGCAGCCTCGTCCACCTTCAAGGTAAGTCATTGCTAAAAATGTTTTCTTTGACACTACATTTCTTGCACCAGTTTGAGTCTACGAGAAGCATTTGTGTGTGCAATCTTCGTATGTTTTTTACCTGTCGGTTTGCTTTTAAAAAGATTATTATGTGGCTTAATAAAGAAACAAATATATGGAAAGGTGGCAAATGATTATGATCTGTTCAACACATTTCACGTACATTTCTTCAACATGTCATAAATTAATAACAAGATCAAATTAGCATTGGATAATTTGCAATATGAACTAAATTATACACCAAAATTTTTTTTCTACTAATTGCTGAAAAAAGTATTTCTTTTACTGAAAATGAATATTGTTACCAGCTACAGTCATTTGCAGATACTATTAGTAAACAAAAATACCATTCTGTTGCAAAATAATCTTTTTTACGTTCGACCTTTCCACAAGGTCTTTATCAGAGGTATGTCTTCTTGACTGGAGTTACGTGATTAATTAATGTTGATTACATTGACAATATCCCTTTCTACAAGTGCTTTAAGAATGGATGTTTACGTTTCAAGGAAAAATACAGAGAAGGGAGAAACATATGAAGAAAACAGGAGAATGATATATAACTGTCCCCTTCTCTTATATTGGTAGACTCTCTTATAGATTACAAAATATCTTTTGAAAACATGGATCTAATGTCGTCGACAAACATTATAACTATTATTATTGGTACATCCCAAAGACCACAATCCTTTGCTGTTCAATCATTGATAAGCTCCATTAAGATAATTGTGAAAAAGACTACATTGGGGAGACCGCTAGAAGCCTTAAACTAGAGTCAAAGGGCACTTATACACCAACAGAGATTCGCTGACAGCAATTGGTAACCATTGCAAAGAATCAGGGCATATTTTGTTCTCAGTAGAAAATATGGGAAGATTTTTAAATCATGGAGGTGGAGCCAGTGTTCAACCATGATTCCGGATTGGAAATTCCACTCTTGTACAGAAGGATTTTGTCATGAGATCAACATTTAGTTGATCATGTGATTCCAGTCCGGAAATCATTCCTCTGATGAGGACCCTGTGAAAAGGTCGAATGCTCATGAGTAAAAAAAAAACTTATTTTATTGCAGGAAGGTATCTATGTAAAAGATACTTAAGTAATAGCAAGTAGAAGACGGCAAGTAAACTTTAACTTTGCAATTTCATCACTGAGAAAATATTATTATTCAGTAATAATTACTAAATACAATATTGTTACCAAATAAATTCAACTGAACACAGAATCATGTCATTTTAAGTAAAGAACTACATGTGTACCTCTTAATTTATGCGCAACAAAAATCAGCTCCAGTTACCATTTTATTTATAAACACGTATATTTGGATAGAGGGACATTCTGTTTCTTCTCACGAATTTAGGTTGATTTTGTCAATAAGTGACTGAACGGTAACTGAACGGGTACAACAGTTTTAGAAAATGTCACTCTTGAGTAAAGTGTCTTCAGCGAAAACTGAAAAATCACAGAGACAAATGGGGTGTCCAACGTAAATTGTGGATGCCAGGGGCAACCATGTTGACTTCACTCAATGCTTTTAGTTTGAAGGCGCAGTATATCGCCAACAATAGATTATTAGGTGAATAAAGGGAATGCCATTCATTAGAGAAATCAAGATTTAGTTGCCAAACAATCCTACCACAGGTATTGCGGAGGCAAAGGCGGCGGTCAGTGGAGGCACAAAACGTGCTGTCACTCTCACTGTTACAGACAAAGAATTGTGAACAAAGACGCTAGAAGAGACCGCTAAAATTCTTTTGAGTGGTTGATGAATGCTGTATAAACATTGTGCAGTCAGTTGTATGCAGGATGGTTGCGAGTGGGTCACCCATTGCTGTTTATGAATTACGCTTTAGCTATCGCATAAGCAACAATTTATACACAGAAATAATCAGAACCATTGAATTTATATATATATATATATATATATATATATATAGAGAGAGAGAGAGAGAGAGAGAGAGAGAGAGAGAGAGACAGTCTGCTGCGACTGATACATTTAGGTTCATTCTGTCAGTGATTGATTCAGCGGTGATGATGATGTTCGTCCATCGGTATCGATGAGGACCATTTAATGTCATCGAATTCACTGGGGGCGGATCTGGAGATGGCTGATCAGTCCAATCCGGGCCCAAAAGCGTCTGTTGCAGTGGGGACATGGATGTACAGGTTGCTGACTGAGTGTTGCGGAACTGGTGTTCCTGGATTTGCGCAGAGCACGTTTTTCAGATGCGTCCACCAGTCTTTTCTGTTCAAAGGCTGCCGCACCGGCATTGACTTGACAGCGCCAAGCAGATCTATCAGCAGCGACACTCTCCCAGCTGTCAGGGTCAATGCCAACGTTCTTCGGCGAGGAATTAAGGGTGTCCTTGTACCTCTTCTTTTGACCACCGTGAGATCTCTTGCCTTGCTGTAGCTCTCCATAGAACACCTTCTTGGGTAGGCGTTTTTCCGGCATGCGGACAACATGGCCAGCGCATCGGAGTTGTGCCTTGCACAGCATGGTGTGGATGCTTGTCATGCCGGCCTGAGTGAGCACCTCTGTGTTCGGTACCTTGTCCTGCCATCTGATCTTCAGCAGTTTTCTTAGGGAGCTCAGGTGGAAGTGGTTAAGTTTTTTAACATGGCGGCTATACACAGTCCAGGTCTCGCAAGCATAGAGGAGAGTTGGGAGAACAACCGCTGAGTAGACTTTGAGTTTGGTGGCAAGCTTGATGCCTCTCCTATCCCAGACATTTGAGCGAAGTCTGCCAAATGCTATGCTGGCTTTGGCAATCCTGGTGTTCACCTCATCGTCTATGTGGACTGCGTGTGAGATGGTACTGCCGAGGTATGTGAACCTGTCCACATTTATGAGCTTTTGGCCGTTGACAGTGGTGGATGGTTCCAGGTAATCTATTCCAGGAGCTGACCGATGCAGAATCTCGGTCTTGCTGGTGGAGATGGTGAGTCCGATGTTGGTGCACGCTGCGGAAAAGAGGTCCATGCTCTGTTGCAGGCCTGTCTCTTTGCTGGCGTTGAGGACACAGTCCTCTGCTAACAGGATGTCGCGAATCTTCTCAACTTGAACTTTGATTTTGGCTTGAAGCCTCCTCAGGTTGAACAACTTCCCATCCGGACGGTATCGTAGACCGACTTCCACATCGCTGTTCCTGAAAGCATCCATCAGCATGGCGGAGAACATGATGCTGAAGAGAGTGGGAGCTACGACGCATCCTTGTTTTACGCCATTCGTAACGGCAAAGGGTTCGGAATAGTTACCCTGGTCCTGGACTCTGGCAAGCATACCATCATGAAATTGCTTCACCATTTCAATGAAGACTTCTGGACATCCAAATTTGGCCATAATCTTCCAAAGGCCTTCCCGGCTGACAGTGTCGAATGCCTTAGTCAGGTCCACGAAGTTGGTGTATAGCTGGACATTTTGTTCCTGACACTTTTCTTGCATCTGCCTGGCAGCAAAGATCATGTCAGTGGTGCAGCTCTCCTTTCTGAGGCCACACTGACTTTCTGGCAGTAGGTCATGATCAAGGTGCTGTGTGAGTCTGTTCAGCAGTAGCCTGGGGAGGACCTTGCCTGCGATGCAGAGTAGAGAGATTCCTCTATGGTTGTCGCAAGAATAGGGCTGTGCCTAATGTTACTGGGCCATACACATCACGAAGAGCAGTATAGAAATTCTTCATGTCGTGTCTGTCGGCAAAGGCCTGAATATCATCAGCTTTTCGGCTCAGTCATGTGTCCTGCATCTCACGCAGTTTCTTCTGCACAGCTTGGCGGATTCTGCTGAAGGCATCTTTCTTTGCAGCAGAATTGGGGTCGATGCTGTACGCACGATGGAGACGATGCTTCTCCTCTAGCAGGGACTGTATTTCTTCACAGTTCTCGTCAAACCAGTCTTGGTTCTTTCGCGCAGTGACGCCAAGGGTTTCAGATGCAGTAGAGTATACCAGCTGTTTGAAGGCTGCCCAGCATTACTGTACGTCGTTGGTATCAAAGTTTGTGGTTTCCAGCTGGCTTGTCAGAGCTTCAGACAGAGCTTGCTCAGTGTTGCAGACTTTCAGCCTGGAGACGTTGAGACACTTTGGGACTTTAATTCCCTGTGGACGTCTGGGAGGTTGAATTCTAAGATTCATCTTGGATATCAGCAGCCTGTGGTCCGTCCAGCAGTCAGCACCACACATGGCCTTGGTCACACGGACATCCTGCCTGTCACTCCTACGGACTAAGATGTAGTCGATCAGATACCAATGCTTAGACCGTGGGTGCATCCAAGTTGTTTTGTTACTGTTGGACAGACGGAAGACGGTTTATGATCAGGAGATCATATGTTGCGCACATCCTTAAGAGCAGATGTCCATTGCTGTTGCAGTAGCCAATGCCATATCTACCAATAATTCCCTTCCACGAGATGTGGTACGCGCCACCTCTGGCGTTGAAATCACAAAGAATGATCAGCTTGTCTGACTTTGGTACTGAAGCAATCAGAGCCTCCTGATCCTGGTAGAATTTGTCTTTGGCTTCCTCTGAGTTGGTCATGGTTGGTGCATAAACACTAATGAGTGTGGCTTGCTGTTTTCCAGGTAAGGGTAGCTTCAGCATTATTAGCCGGTCATTAATTCTCTTTGGTAAGCTGGAGAGCTTATTCACCAGACTCGTCTGGACAGCGAAACCAACTCCAGACTCACGATGTTCATCGATGCCACGTCCACTCCCGAAAAAGGTGTAGCCAGCTCCAACTTCAGTCAACTGGCCCTCGTCGGCCAAGCGAGTTTCACTCATGGCTGCTATCAGCGGTAACTGAATGGGCACAACAGGGTTATACATAAAATCACAGCTGGACTGCAAAAGTGCCTGACAGCATGTAACGGTGCATAAAATTATGTAGTACGAAAGGTCTGTCCATAAATTGTGTACGATGAACAACAAAGCAAATGAATGATGTATAACTGAAACCATCCTTATCACCGCACAAAGACTTCCTCATTTACATCCTTCACCTCAAACAATAAGTATCATCAATACCAACATTAAATTCACGGTGAATACGAAACCTAGGTGTCAGTCTTGACAATGCTCTCTCATTGCACCAACATGGAATGAACATATGCATAGCTATATATCTGGAGCTAAGACTCATCAGCTCCATTCACAATTTTATTTCGGCTGACGCCACTAAAATATGTCTGTGTTCATCATTACTTTCAAGACTGGACTGTTGTAATCCACTTCTACCTGAATCATCTGAGTATCTGCTACACAAACTTCAAAACACGGCTGCTCGGATCATCCTTAGTGTACGAAAAATTGAGCACACCTCCCCCCTTGCTCTGTAGCCTTCACTGGCTACACGTTCAATCCAGAATCACACACAAAATCTGCTCTCTATGCTACATTTCGTTGATTGATTCCAGTCCAACATGCCTATCTGACCTAACCATGTGTAAACCCCATCTAGAAACTTACGCTCCTCTTCCGTCACTCGTATTCCCTTTGTTTTCACTGTTAAAACAAAGTCATAAGAATAATGTTATTTTGCATACTATGGCCCAGCTACCTGGAACTAATTGGCCATTGCACAAGGATATTGTGATTTCATTCAATAGTGCTCTTCAAACACGCATATCTCGACTATAATAAGACATTTAAAGACTTAGTACTGTTTACTTCCCTAATTATTGTCAGTATGTTTTTTTCAATTTCATGGTATTTGTTTTTGTGATCTTGTTGTTGCATATGTTTTTTTATGTTATCTAATAATGTAAAACACTTAGAGAATCTCAAGATTAGGCGCTGTACTAAATCCACATTATTATCATTATTATTATTATTATTATTATTATTATTATTATTATTATTATTATTAATCACTGTCCACAATCCTAATAAAGTCCTGAAGGTTTGAAGCCTGTTGAACAAGCATATCCGGTGCTTGTTGTCAAGGAAAGAAACGGAAAAGACCTTCTAAGTGTTCTTTAGGTGAGAACTTGAGTCTTCTCCGGAGGCACTTGTTGGGCTGCTCCTCTACCGTGGGTAGCAACAGTTAGAATAGAGCAATCTGTACATCTTGACTGTGCAGGGGCATGCCTAAGAATGTAGTGTTTGTGGATGTAAAACAAGACACTAATCCCTCTATATGGGCATATAATAGGTAGAATGCAAGGATGTTTCGAAAGTAATTACAACAATGTCGCAAAGTTTAACAATGGAGCCATAATCCATGGTAGGTAAATGAAACAAACAGTTCTGATATGCAAGGAAAGATGGTATAGTGCACAGAGCTAGAAGATTGATCTACCCTATATGAATCAAATAGGAGAAATGAGAACCTAATTTTATATAATACTTGATGTGAAACACGGGGTACGGACAATACTTGCGCATGCAACACTGTGGAATGCAAAGGAATCTGATGATTGTTGCATAGGAAGATTTCTAAATTGCCGAAGGAACACATGCACTGGTTGTACGTTCCAAATGAATATGCTTGCTGACCCTGATATATGTTTTTCCTCGATTAGCTCTTATTTACAAAGAAGAAATATGGAATAACATTTATCATGCACTCTGCAAAACCACTTTGATAACTAATAACCAGTGAATTATAAATGTTTAGTGTGTGTATATATATATATATATATATATATATATATATATATATATATATATATATGTGTGTGTGTAAACTTTTCATAAGTCTAATTTTCTGACTCGATTTCTTTCTGTCTCAGGTCCTCGGACGAAACTTTCCTTTTGATTTATGAACTGAATAGCAGTAATTACAAGACGTTGGTGGAGGAGGCCGATATTGGGTTAACAATAGTAATCCTTGTAGATATGACATCCAAAGATAAACTTATAGATGAATTCAAAAATATTGTTTATCCTTATTCAAGGTATGAAATTTTCAATTCTGGGCTTGAGTAACTCGATTTTTATCTCTATTTAGTTTGACGTTTCTACTTTTTGTCGTTTTATGCATGTTGTATGTCAATTAGCAGAGCATCCCCTCATAAGGCAAGGGTACGGGCAGTTTCTATACCTGATAAGGTCGGCTGCCACAATAGGTGTCATTGGATGAGACATGAAAATTAGTTTATTTTCTTCACCCAAGTACAATGTTCTTCTGAGCATTCTCGCCCAAATGCCGATAACCTTGTTTGTGAATCATTAGAAAGATCGTTGTTTGGGTTAGAAACCACACATCCTCCGAGACAGGGGTAGAGAAGTAAACCTGATTACTCGCACAATTACCTTAAATTATGGACTTACCGACTAATAACACGAATTTAAGAAATGCGATCTCAATGGTCAGATTCGACTATTGGCTTGGCTGGGTTTGGTCTGGAGCGAAGTGTTCAGTCTATCTGGCAGAAAAACAGAGTAGCCTTGCAGATGATATAATCTGTTGAAATGTGCCAAACAAAATGCTCACATGATAAAATATTTGATTATATCCAGAAATGTTGTCTAACATAAAAAACGTGCATTGATAATGAAAGGGACAATGGCCTCTTGAAACTTATAAATAGTCAGAAGAGATGTATAACAAAGGCATATTTAGATTAATAGAAGAAAGGCAGGAACGGAACAACTATCCTAGGTACATGAATTGGACATCATGATTTGACCATTTCTCATGGCAGGAGTGACTAATTATATAGTGTAGACCTGATGCATTATGAATTGTATTCATCGCTAAATCTTAAAATCTATCTGCAGGACATATCTGAAATACGGATTAGAATAAATGTTCTACCCAATCCTTAAATAATGTATTTCATTCCTGATTGTATCAATGGTGGACGGGTTGCTTTTCAGCAAATATGTCACTCAATGGCTAGGACAATAGTAAAGTTTCGGTTGTTTTCCGGAAACTGGAAGAGTCTTTGCAAGATGAAGAAATGACTGGATGTTCAGGACGCACGTGAGGTATGTAAATATACATCGTCTGCTTGCTACCATAAAGTCAGCATACAGCTTTTCAATATGACTTAAGTTAAGCAAGCCCACCAGGATATAAAATTGACAAATCATCGTTCCAAACCTCATCTAAATCTTGAAATATTTGCTGTAGGTATATCTGGGAAATTTATTCTTATACCCCTTACTTCAAAATGTGATATTTATATATCAAGAAGTCCGATGTTAATAAGCCATCATCTCTCTACAGCACAGTAATACTATGAAGGCTGTATTGACGTGTAATACAATTAAATACATTACTATTATTATTGTTATTACTATTATTATTAATATTATATTATTATTATTATTATTATTATTATTATTATTATTATTATTACACGAATTCCAGTGGTCAAGGGTCCTTTACACATTTGTCTTACATTTGGGTGATTACATTTGACAAATTACTTATGAAACTAACATAAAAAGAATTATAAAAAGATATGAAAATGCGTTATGTTATGCTATTTTTTTAATTTTGGCGGTAATTTTTAAATTGTACTTAAAATGGACATAATACTTCTAATGTAATCGTTATGTCTTATTTCTTTGGTAATGTATCATAGTTAAGAGGTTTTGCTCATTTTGTTTAATTGATAATTTATAAATGTACTTCTACAAAAAAAGCTAATATCTCCAAGTAAAATTACTTTGTGTACATAATAAACAGCAGGCACGTGAGGAATTCAGTTTTGTTTTAACGCACAATGTAAGTCTTCTAATCCTCATATATTAAGCAAATATTAGTGTTTCTAAAGCGGACATTGGATGCCTTACATAATATATGTTATCTTCTTTTTCTATAACCTATTCATCTCTTCTGTTATTGCAAAATTTTATGAAGTGATGATCGAATCCTTCTGTTAACAAAAATTGGCATCTTTAAATCTAGTTAGAGAATAGACAACAAAGTACAGTCTGTAATTATGATTATAATTATTATCCTTCTATAATGATAGTCAGGATTTCTCAAAATGACATTTCTTTCAGTAAAACACATACTAATTGTCTAAAAGTGTAATGTAAGCTTGCTATTTGTATCAGTCACCATCATATATGGTGATGATCAGTTATACACCATATATGAATTATTGTGCATTAAATGTAGTTTTTAAAACAAAACAAATGTTGAATGTAGCAGTGTTCGTTACAAAATATTTTACAAAGAATTTACAAAGAAAATTTGTCATAATAATAGTATACTGTTCAAATGTATATAGTTTTCGTACAAAAATTATACTTATGAGCAAATGGCTGGAAATCATAAAGGTTCCCGTAATTCAATTGCAGATTTCATCTCTGTGTAGAGAGTATTAAAATATTCAATTTTCCTTATGTAGCGATATTAGCACGAGGCTTTGGCTAATTTACATTATTCTGTCTCATTTGTTTGCAGGCCATAATGTTAGGATAACATTTTACAGTTCTTTGGTAAAGAAAGAGATGGGAAAGATGGGAAAATTATATACAGAAACAATTCCGTAAAGAGATTATCTAAGGTATATGATTGTTTGATTCTAATATTTTAAAATTAGTATCATTTTAGTGACATATTATTTGTTAATACTATTATTTCAACTGTTAGAGTACATTGAGACATGTACTAGAGATAATCTTCATACAAGGATCACTCACTAGCTCAGAAAGGCCAAATTAACTAGATTTGATATAATTTTTGGCTAAAGTCCTGTATATGATGTTCACGCTATATGAAGGCAGTGTTCAGCCCAAAAATTGTTTGCAAGACTTATGAATTCTGTACACAACGGTCAGTAGTGAGTATATCATATCTTTGACACCCGATAATTATAGACTGAAAGCACAAGTCTTTGAAACCGTTTAAGTTGAACGCTGCCTTCAAACAACAACAGCCAAGCCATGAGATACTTTTTTTTTGAAACTTCAGAATTTACTTCATTGTTTTAGAACCCGCTTCGGTGGCCTAGTGGTTAGAGCGTCTGCCTCGGATACGGGAGGTCGCGGGTTCGAACCCCGACCGAGTCATAACAAAGACTTTTAAAAATGGTACTAACAGCTGCCTCGCTTGACGCTCAGCATTAAAGAGGTTAGTGTTAGGACTGGTCGGTCTGGTGTCAGGATAATGTGACTGGGTGGGACATCATGTTACATGTCTGCGGCATGATGCCCCAGTGCTAGACATCACTATAAACTGCCACACTGCAGACATCGTAGCGATATGACTGAAAAATTGTTAAAGCTACGTTAAAAATCATAATCACATCACATCATTGTTTTAGAAATAAATGAACTTCACCAGACATATGTGTGCATAGAGCCCTGTCTCCTCCTTGTTGTATGACCTTGCAGTTTAGTTTATGATGTGCATGATTAAATGACCAACCAAGCAATGCTTAGTAAAAGTTAAGAAAGCATTAAATTAAAATAAAACGTGAGCTACGTTTGGTAGGTTGGTGTTATGCTCATTAATATTCACATACATATTTGGTGTATGACTATGGGACTAATGATATGCAATTAATTTAATACAAGGTTTCATATTCGACATTTTCGAAAGAAAATCTCAGTTTAGATTAGATGACATCATTATTGTTATATTTTCATTTATTTTATATGCACTTCTGTTAACTTCCAATATAATGTCAGTGCACGTGTTCATTTATTATTCTGCCCATTATTATCAATATTTCTCTTCTCTGACAAACCTAATGAAAGCAACTTAAATGCTAATAACATTGTTTAGGCATTACAAGAAGACTAAGTGAATCGCAGTAGAAGTTTCGTCTTTGTCTGCTGATTCTTCCACTTGAATATTATTCACCAATATTTTCACTATTCATAAGATATAATGGAATTGCCAAGTGTTGCACACACACACACACACACACACACACACACACACACACACACACATATATATATATATATATATATATATATATATATATATATATGTGTGTGTGTGTGTGTGTGTGTGTGTGTTTACAGTCATTCATCAAAATTTTCGCTCATCATTTAATTTGTTTTCTTGATTTCAGATTCCACAAATATGTTGTTGGAAGGCGATTTGTGGAAAGCAAGATGTTACTGCCTAGTGATTTCCATATTTAAAAAAAATAAGCAAATTCACCAGGCATGATCATCATATAGTTTATGTGGATGAAACTTGGATTAAAACCAACCGCACAGTGAAGTGGGTGAGGGTAGAAGACACTTTGCTTCCGCCAGTTCGATAAAACGTCTGTGGGAGAACTGTATGCTTTGTGCCCTTTGTTAGGAATCACGCCAGGCTAGAGCCAAGTACGAAAATCAAATCCCCTCAACAATTATCATGCTGCGATGAATGTTGAAGTTTTACGGAATGGTTCACATATATAATACTCCCATAACTTGACAGGAACTCACTCATTATGATGAACAACCTGAGCCATCATATCTATTTCGACCCTGAGTCTAGAGTTCCAACAACTGCCAGCAGAAAACCTAAGGTTCAAGCCTGACTTGATACCTGCAGAGTTCCGGACAAGGAAAATAAATGCATGGCTATGTTTAAATGCCTAGTGAAAACAAACAATCCCCAGCCAGAATAAATAAATCCTTGCTGATAATCTTGCACTTTGAAACTTTTACGTCTTAATCAGCGGCATTTCTGTCTGAACTCTATAGAGCTAGTCTGGGTTCATGTAAAGGGCTAGGTTGCCAGGACCAACACCATATAAAGAGGATAGCATCACAAAAATAATACATGTAATAATTATGAATTTTAATATTCAAAACTACATCTTCTTCAACTGCCCCCGCTCATTAATGATAGATCGCGTGGCCTGAAGAGCAGAATGGTATTTTTGGCCTTCCCAGAACGGTCCTGATCGACGCCCCGATGTAATCAAAAAGGTATTTCTCAGTGGCTATTTCGATCGAGACCCTGAGTCTCGATTAGTCCACACTGGTAAAATTCCTCGTGGATTGCTTCAATTTCGTAGGGCACGTTAGAATGTTGACCGAGTGCCAATCGGGATTCTGTAATATTTAGTGTTCCAGGCTAACACGAGTGAACTGTTCGCAGGTAAACCTAATGGTTCAGCGCGAATGTTTGACCAACTCCTAACCACGCGCAGACGCGACAGCGGAATATTGAGTGCTGTACGATGCTCGCGGACACAATTAGCTTCTTAATCCGGATGGGGAAAACGAATTCAAATTTGGGTTGGTCGTACTCGCAGACACGTTTGTGATGAGGGGCGTGTATGTGTTGGCGTAATGGTGTTGGCGGATAAGTCGTGTCTTAATTTCTGTGAGTAATTGTTTGAATTCGTTAATCGCTATAGTAAACGTTATCGATCTATCCGTGCATGAATGCCCGTAACACGTCGGGGTCCATGATGCCACAGGCTACCAATTCCTGACAGATTCACGTGGCTTCAGTTATTATGTCGTCGGATTTGTTGCCATCCATGGGGACACCTACGAGTATTTCCAATTGATCGATATCAGACAACATGTGGGATTGCCAAGAGTTTTTTTGTTTTCTTTGCTAAGTCTCAACCGGTTGGAGGATTGGACTGAGGTCGCTGCTCCGCTGTCACGATTGATGCAGTCGTCGCTAATCGGACAGCAATTGTTTCTGCTGGCTCGCGATCTATTGTTGATTCAGCTCTGCAAACCTTGACTTGACTCGCATATTGAAATTTTCGGGAGTATAGTGTATGCTTGATATCAAGGCGGACGGACAAATATATGTGCAGCTCTCTAGTCTCCAGCACGCTAATCGTCCAGTGTGACTTACTCGTGGGTGTTGAATTTTATTAGATCACATATGTCTTTAACACAAGCGGATACGCTCGGCGCGTTGACGTGCTGTCAAAATATCTGATTGAGACCAGCACGATTACGTGTGCATAGATGCACAAGGTTTATATTGATAATTCTGGGCTATTATTGCTGTTCACGCTCTAAAAGTTCTTGAATCAGTTGTAAACTATGTCACCCGAACACTAAGTATATATTTCTTCGCCCGTTTGCACCAGTTTCGTTGAACACCACTGACATGTTAGCGTTGTTGCTGATAACTATCGGGATCTTGTGACGTTCGCTAAAAAATATTTTTGTAACAATAGTTTGATTTTCAAGCATGACATTATATGATACGATGAGAATGTTGATCGAAGTCCCCGTCTAGCTCGTCGAACGGCACGGCTTCATTTATTCATGCGATAAATTCGACAGCTAAAATCCCGTTTTGCTTGAAATATCATCATGTACCTGTACGTCGTAACATTGCTTGTCATCAGCGGATGGTGCTGTTAGGTATAATGTATGCCACCTGAGCGAAATCATGATGAGATTCAACAGTATGACCCTATTATGAAAGTCCATGTCGAGTTCGGAATCTCGCATGATGCTTCTTTAGTGCAGGCAACTCTGTTGCTTTGAAGACATTACCTTTTATAAACACACAAACCCTATCATGAATTTATATTGTGTTAGATGCAAAGCAATGACGGCAATACTCAGTGAAAGTCCGACGGTCACGCGAGCTGGTCAGTGTTGCCGTCTGTGCGGTGTGTGGCAGAAGCAAATACAGATTTTCCACATATCTCTCGTGAGTCGAATGCAAGCATGCGATGGAGACATTACGCAATCACTTGGTAGACTACCTGGCCGAATATCACGGCGAGATGCATCTTCCAGAATGCAGTCATGTGGGCCAGGATCGCGACTATATATCAGGTTTGACAATCGTGATCAACCACTTGTCGGTGAAACACCAGTTAACTAGACGTAATTTGCATGCCACCGATATGACCTTGCACACAAGTATTCAAAGGCCATGCTGTTGCCAGATATCACAGATCAAATATTTGGGAGCTATCAAGGATCCTTGCATTATAAAGCGGATTGCCCAATGGATAACAAAAACCGCCATGAAAGGTATGGCAATTGTGTGCGTGTCTCACGAGACAAGCTGCAAATTATCGGGTGCGTTATTGCAACGGAATCTATTTTTAGTGTTGTGGCTTCTGTAAAGGCACCGAGGCGATTAATAAATTAGCCAGTGCGTCACGCGTGAGCAAGGAGGCTGTGAGGGAGTGGTTTGCTCCACAAGCAGCATGGTATATACCGGTACCGAAACAAATTCAACGTGGGTGGCTTAACTTCAGAACCTACAATGAAGTTGATCAAGTCGGTGTTTTGTATTTACCAAACATCGTGCATGCGCTTATGGTAGTCCACGCACATTCAAGTACGCGCTGACGGTCGAGGACGTTGCCAGTCGGTACAAAGTAGCAGAACCACTCGTTTCTAAAGATTCACTGGCACATTCATGCTAAGTTGATCCTCGCCGAGTATTTCTCGAAGCTGTTTCCACGCGATTTTCGTCATTTGGGCATCATAAACAATGTTATCGCTGGTAATTCTGAGGTGTGGTGCAGCATTCTGTCTGGACATTTTTGCGCATCCTCATCCTCAACCTGCCACTTCGAAAGATTGTGCGTGGCTTTAATACTGCGAATCTCATCATTTCGTCCCTGATAATCTGTCTAGTTTCGTAAGATAAACCTAACGGAAATTTCACTAGATAGGGAACTGATTATTCAAGATTAAACTGCTTCCTTTCATCTAGTCGTTATAGTTCCTCAAACGTAGTTTTGAGCGGTAATAAGGTTGTTTTCCTGAACATAGCGCTTTCAGCTACGAATTTGGCCAGGATGAATTTACACCAGTGAGTTTAAGACACTTAATCTATGTGTGACGAGCGAGTGTCCGTCGGTCTGCAATTGGCATAATTATATAACTAACTCTTAAATCTCCAAAAAGAAACAATCCTATGATTAGTTTATGTTAGCCGCAGCAACCATAAATTCGTTCCAGAGCTTCCACCTGACCTTATTGCCACCACAGCGTCGACACAATCCGTACACCAACCGCGCACTTGCTCCATTGGATTGGTCAACCACCATTTGTGCATACCACTGACGAATACAATTTTGTGTCTTAGCGATAAATATCCATGGGCATCGTGTTTTTCTGATCAGTATATAATAATAAAAAATAATTCTCCAAAATGACTATATACAAGACAGAAGGTATATACTACAGAAGTGATAGCTTGAATTTCTATGGATGTTCTGCACACATATATCCAAAGAATACAATCTTAACATTTAATTTTCATAATGCATACAGTGTGTAAAATTAATGTGAAAAATACGATTTGGGAATAGCTTATTAGGTGTAGAATGATTCTTGCACATCCGAATATATCACTCAACATGCATTTTGCTTCTGTTTTCATGGGACCGAAAAAAGTATTGGCAAAATATCATATTCACGAATTTTACCTTAAACCCCTCCAGTTCTGCAAAAGATATAATTATACCAAGTTAATCTTGGAATTTGTTATTTTCATTTAGACAGTGATTGCTTTCTTTATTAGCAGTAACAATCCAGTGGAAATGAAAATGACGATTGTTTAAAATTATTTTACCATGCTGTTATTGATTTCTATTGAAAGCAAAGTTTGGATGGTAGCACAACATATTGCAAGTTTAATTTAAACGCGTTCAAAAAAATTTCGATCTTTTTTTAGTTCTATATGTAAGTTCAGCAATGTGTCTAACCATTAAGTAATACAAGTTCTTTCTTATTATACAGGTTGATGTCTTATTTTGCTACTGGTATTCTAGTTCTTCTTCTTCTTGTCATTATTTTGATCACTATTGACCGAGTTTTGTACTGCCTTTTCCGGTAAAGGTGCATGGTGATCGTGCCAACAGCATCGGCGTAAGGAAATGAACAAAGGGGAATTACTCTTAAAGGTCGATACCGTGATGATCGCGCTCGCTTAAGATGCAAGTTAACTAACAACGAGGAAGTTCTACTTCGTGGACGAGGCATGAAAATTAGCCTATATGTATCGACGGAGTAGCGATTTTTCAGCATTTTGTCAAAACTTTTCAAAACGTTCCATACATATAATTATATGAATTTAAAAAAGTCCTCTTATTTAATACCATACATGTTCGCTTCATTATAGAATTAAGTGTAAAATAAAGTTTACGTTCTTCATAGAATATTTTATTAGTTCATCTAATAGCTACTTCCGTTTTCAGCCTCGTTTTGTTAAGTGCCATATAAGGACAATGCATCCTTATTTGGAAACGTGAACAGATCGTAATAGTATAGCGTGCATTGAATAACGTCTCGTAGAATATCCAAATATGGTATAGCAAACCTAATTTGGAGCACGAATTTCCTCGAGAAACTCGTGTTATTTGTAATGGAGAAAAAAAGTGCGGTTTGCGTAAATATACATTATATAAGCTTAATAACTTTATCATTAGCCAAACTTTCTGAAACATATTACTCTACGTAGGTAGTAGATGTTAACTCCTCATCTTTGTGCCTTTGTAAATAGTTTTATTTGCTCCATTACTAGTTATAGAATTCACTCGACAAAGGAGCTAGGCTACCATCACCATGTGAAAACATTTGAAGGAAAAAACAATAAGCTTCAAGGATTTTTAAACAACAAAGATTATGCTAATTTTACATAGCTAGAAAGAAGTCATTGTCCTCCAAGGAGTTTGGAACTGAAGTTTCCAAAACTGAAAGTGATGACAAAAGGTTTAAGTTTGCACGATAAACCTTTTCGGTTAAATATCCAGTGACTTTCAATTCATCATAGTACACCTATGAACTTTTCACACACGCGTTTCACTTCCAAAATATCATTGCATGATATTTTTTTACATCTTACTGAAAATTTGTCTAACTTACATCAAAATGTGTTTATTGACTGCATTACAGAGAAGGTCTTGTTAGGGCCGGAAGGTCTGAACAAGAACAAAGATTGCAGAACACGAGGAGCGTTGATCTACCATGACATTTTGGTACCAGATCAGCTCATGTTGTGATGGCGTATATGCTCAGAAACAATCAGGAACCAATGACAACATGTCTTGGAGTAGAATCATTAATAGCTAATATAGGTCAAAGCCGTCACTACAACACGAACCTATCCTTAAATCACGCGCAAGTGTATTATTTAAGCAAGTGTATATGAACCAGTGGTGAGCTTCCTCACCTGCCATCAACCCTGCAGAGGTGACCCTTAAGTGAAATTACCATATCAAATCAAGATACTGCTGTGGCTACTTAACATTCTAATTAAAGATCTCTACGCTTTATAAAACATATTATTTTCTATGTGTAGGAATACATAACAGAATATATTTCATGGATGTTCACTTTGTGTGAGAATATATTCTTATTGATCAAGTCTATACTGTATCACATATTTTGCAGTCATGGTCTGGGAATATTGTAACCACAATATATTTCGTAGAGTGTGAATATATATTACATTAAACAATTATCGCGGCGTATATTATTATAAATGACGAATATTTCACAGCTGCGTTTATTATTTTGACAGAATATTTGTGTACATCCAATTCTGTAATTCTGTTCTAACATAGGAAAGACTAGATCACTGTTTGCCTGTTTTCCAAAGAGAATAAAAAAATATGATTCTTGAAATACCTATCCAGAGTTTATTGATATTTTAATCAACTTAAGGATTATCTTTAAAGAACAATGACTCTGATGAAAACAAAACGTGCAAATTCATTATATGATATTGTTCAGAAAAACTGAAGTCGCTGGCGCATAGTAAAACACCAGTTGTGGATGAATAAAGCAGCAAATACTCTAATGATGATGTAATCAGCTAATATTTCAGTAGCAATGAAGATTAACAATGTTAATTTTTTTAAAGATATACCTTTATGATATATGGAATCACCAGTGAGACACTATTTTGTAATAATGTGAAATATTTAGACGATGAAAAGTCTAAGCAGGTGAGGCAATATTTCTGTGTTTTGTGCAAAGACATTCATATCCAAAGATATAGAAACTATGAAGTCAATACACATACACAAGCGGTGTAAGACATTTTACGTCATCGAAAATGCCGTTGTACAGGCGGAGGTATTATACTTTGTAATGATGAGCGTGCAGTGATTTGGGCAAATACTGAATTGAAGAAACATATATTCAGTCATTAAAATGTATTTGACGGTAATAGTAAGTGTATGCAGCCTAAAGAATAGGAATAGGTTAGTTTACCACTCACTACCAAGAGCTTGAAAGTTACAATCACAGGTGAAAAGTTATTTACGGCTAATGGTCGAACAATCAAACATTTTCCATGGAGAGTATTTCTACAATCCTTTCAATCCTATGAGATGTACATATGCTTACGTACACCATCAATCGAAAATATGGATTTCTATTTCTATTAGAGAATATAATTTGTAAATGTATAGGAAGTTCAATCGCATTAGGATGCTATCAATGCAATGGTATGTCTTCTAAAATTTGAATTCTGCGGCAAAAGATGCTTTTACGAATACTGTAAATTCCATTGGTTTGCATCAAGTGCTGCTTCAGGTGCTCATTCATGCCTTAAATGTGGTATCGAATTAAAGCCTCTTACTCAGCTTTGCTGACCATGCGGAACTTCGTGCGAGTATTATCGTGCGCGCCGTCCAAATTTGGCAGAATCAATGATTGAAGAGACACCCGACAATATGAGTGTAGAAACACCCGACAACATCGATGAAATAGATGAACAAGTCAAACAATTTTAAAAATTCATTGACATAATTTGCAATTAGACAATGATTTTTTCTAATATACCAGTATGCATACCTTCAATCACGTCAATCAGCTGAGGCAACTCTCGTGAGACCATTGCATATGAATACCAAACGGTATGCGAAATGATAATTTACTTGAATTATTAGGACCTGTAAATGTACCACATTCACGTCCCCAGGATGAACCACAGCCTGTTGTAACGTCAACTTGAACAGTACGACAACTGAAACAATCCACGCGTGAGGGTGAAATAAAAATATCAAGATGCACAAGAAAAGTCGACATTCTTGCGCAGCTAGGTCTAGCAGTGAGAGAGTCTCGTCAACAGCAGCGCAAAATTCCTCCACAAGCCAAGCATTTGAAAATTGTACGCATAGTTGAGGATGAACAAAACTGTCGAAGCCACTATCGCCACTGAGGCAGTTGAGGATGTTCATCAACAAAAAGTTCCAGAAGTTAAGCTGTATAAGATCTCTTGTGATCCCCATGATTACCGGGCGATTATTCCAAGCGTATAGAAGTTAAACAGAGACGTTGTAAACTTTTATCATACATGTGTCCGGGAATTGTATCAACCTTACAGCTTCTGATTCTGTAATAAACATAAAAGAATGATAACAGTCTGTGTTTTGAATGGGCAACCTTATACGCGTTGCATCTCACGAGCAATAATACAGATGATACGCGAAAATATAAACAATATCTGGGCAAACTTAAGTTAGTAACAGTGAATTTCCTTTGTAGCCATTTATCACAATGCTTTTCCGGTTGGTGTACCGACATAACGAGCATTAGGGGAAACGTTTCCATGTCGATGTTGCTTGTATGAATTTTGCACGCAGGAACTATTGGACAGCCATACCTTCTACTGTGGAGGAATCAGTGAAAAGCCTCAGCGGAAAATAATGCCAGAACCCGGCAATGTAAGTTCCTTACGATATCTACGCAGACTTCGAATGCTTGAATGTTCCAGTGGGAGACGCGTTCGATTCCAGCTCTACTTTCACAGCCAGGGGTTCCAATCATGTTCAGTTGATTGCAACGTAGAATAATAAACGCGCCTCATGCGGAATTTGTTTAGTTGTCGTGAAATGTGACGGAGTGACTGAGAAACCACAGTTGTGTCCAGGCCAAGAGTCGGTTAAGGTCTATATCTGCTAGTGGACGTGATACTGATAATAAGTGTCTTTGAGATATTTCATGATAACACTATGCGTATGTTCAATCTCGATACCAAACACAACGTTTCGTCACCTGGAATGGCCTGGGATGGTATACGCGGTAGGATTTATTTAGAAAACCAACGACAAACAACCCAAACCCAAACTGATATGATCCAGCTGTCCCAAACTGTTACAATATAATTCTTTACACTAACAATCTTTCTCCATGGGTAATAATGCATCCCTTGCCCGGTGACTGATTTGAATGGATTGATCCCGAGCTAATAGACACTCATACACACGTACACGACTACATCAGCAACAGCGTCCAAGGGTACTTCTTTGAAATTGATCTGGAGCATCCAGATGTGCTTCACCACACCCACAACAATTATCCGTTGTATTCATAAGTGTTGGTGGTGTCTCACGGGTAATTGTCCCCTTATCAGTGTGCCATCTTGGACGAATCCAGATACAAGTTTACCAACTGCACCAGATTTTTCCCAAATATAAAGTAATTATGGAGTCTATGTACGAAATCTGCAGTGTATCTACGATTGGAATGCACATAAGCAAAGTCCACCGGGTACTTTGATTTTGCCAGAGTGGCTAGGTGGTGCCATATATACAGATCTGCGCACAAAGGCTACAAACCAGTTAGAAAAAGAAGTTCTTAAACTAATAAATCATGTTGTTTTGGATAAAACTATGGAGAACCTCCGCAAACGAATCGGTCTGTATCTTGTCCTTGATAGTTAACAAGTGATTGTACAATGATACAGCTTGGTTTTTGATGCACTCGACCATTTCGTGTTTGCACTCGAGTTGGATTTGCAGTACGAGTTTTCATGTGGCATCGATAACAATAAGAATTCATTATTGTTTTATATACTGTAAGTGTTATACAACTAGCGGCATTTAAAATGGGATCATGAAATTGAAAAGCTCCGATGCTTTACCATCATTGACTTTTTTGTGCAGGCAAAGCCTAAACTATCCAACATGGTAACATGTTTCAAACTGAGTTCATGCGCTGATTATTGTTCAGGCAGGATCATAGAAAAACCAAATTCTGTTGGATACGATTTTAACATTGCCAATGATGGATCGGTTGGACATAATTGCGCCGTCAGAGGACGATTGGACCGTCAGAGGATGATCAATCGTGTTATGATTTACTCAGAGATTTTACGGTCACGCTTCAGTCCTCACCAAGAATCAAATCTTCCACTTTTGATTTCTTTTCCAGCAAATGACGCTCATACCTTTGATGAGATTGATCCGAAAGATGATAATCGTGTTGTGTTCCACGATGTGATGATCGAGTATCAAGACAAACCCGCGACAATATTTTGCCGAGGTGGACACAAAAACATAGAGATGATCATATGTAACATGGCGATAGGTACATATGCCTAAACTAATCCGAGACAATTGCAACACTATGTTATTTCGTGGAACTGACATGCATGGCCTCGCAATTATTCATTGGACTTTTTGTGTGATACCGAGTTTTTTTATATTTTCTCTGAGGTCACCCAGGAAGGGTATAGTTTCCTCACTATTGACTTGAGCGGAACTTCCAGTCACGGGAGGAAAATATCCTGCTGGTCTGGACTCAAACATCTGTCAAAAGAATTTAACATCTGTAACAAGCATATACACTGACGAAATCCGCAAGAAATATATATCAGAGGCTGTTGACCGACGTAGCTAAACCACACCCGATCAACTTTAAAATTTTTCAGCGAGTGCATCGATCCACGCAATCGTCAACGTATTAAAGATATCTTACAGTAGCAACAATATGCAGGGTAACCTCAGAGAGGCAATCGAACAAACATTTGTACTGCTGATCAGATCAATAAAAGAAATACTGAACAAGTAAGCAGAGTTGCAAGCATCCCTGCCGCAATGATAGGAACAGAAAGACAGCCTGGTACGATCAGGCGTGGGCTAGAACAATTAGAGTAAATTCACAAAGAGTTAGAGGACATGACAGAGGATGCTGGAGAGGCACTTGCAGATCTTCCACGACAAGAACAAACTGACTACAGGAAATCTTTGACTACTCCTTATGGTTTGTTTTTAATATACATTACCCTAAACAATAAAAATATTACATGTTGGAAAGGGAAATATTCATTGATGCGAGACCGGGTTCCCTCAACAAAGCTTGGGGGCAGAGAGATATGCAAGGAATGGACTAGATTATAACGACTACATCGTACTGACTCTAAAAAGGATGATGTTCATAAAATTGTTGGACTCCTTATAAACACGGGTGAAGGAAGGACCAAACCGTACTGGGATAATTTTAAGTGCACATACAATAAAGTCGTGTAAAAAATCTATGGAATTTGTTTCACTGGAATGCATAAACAAATGGATGTGCCTCCCGTAGAAGACGAATATCACAGTAAATTGATTCAGTCAAACAAAATAGCACATTGGTGACATTGCAATTATCCAAGTCAGACAAACAAAACAGGTGGAACATTTCCATACCTCGCGGCCATTCCATCGCTGTTAGCGGCTGAAAAAGCCGTTGCGTTAGGGGCAGTCGGAACAGCATCAGGGATGGTTCTAAGAAAGGCTATTGGAGGCCGCATAGTGTCTCATAAACGAATACCCGGAACAACTCGCAAATACCCATCAGCTGAGGTCTTCGACTACCCCGTAGGATTCGCAATAGGCCACGCGTCCATTAACCAATCATAACTTACTCGCGATGGTAGAGTCAATCAAGCATATCGGAGGTGTTTTAATGCAAAATGAGTATGCAGCAATGATTCCCTGACATTGTTAACATAGATACATCAACATGACCTATGAATCACTGCGTTGTATCTGAGGTGACACCGAATCATCTATTATATTTTGACTCATACAGGCTTGAACCGCCACTTGAAGATGTTGATTATTTATCCCAAGGCTACAAAGACGTCTACCGCAGGTTATTCTACTTCAGCTTTCACCAACCCTCGCATGCACTGAGATATAATATTATTAAGGGTCAAATATAGCTTGACCGTTCAGACCACTCTATCTTATCAACACAAACTCGAAGCTAGCTTTCAATAATTGTATTTGCACGTGAAAACACCGGATCACGGAATACACAGCAAATAATTAAAAAACTCAGGGATTATTTTCACAATGACGAAATTGAGTTCACCGACAAATCCACTCCAGTTTTATTTCCTGTTGATTATGTTGCACAAACATGGACTTAGACAAGTGGAGAAAAGTCTCGACTATTATTCGAGAAGGACGCGAAGTAAAAATAGCATGAGGACGAATAAGAGAAAATTCGTTCCAGAAACCATCTCATGCTGTGATTGATGTGTTTCTCTATGAACATGGTGCATGCCCACCACCCACCCCTCCGAATGCACAATCATTGGTGACTTCAATATTCATCAGAGAGAGAGTTTCTATATTTGTATGACAGTTGTAACAGCAGATGTGCGTGTACGTGTTGTACCTGGTCAACGCCAACCTGCAGATCAACTATACTACACGATCACATTGTTAATAGAAGAACTGTATGGATATGCAATGCTACCGACGTAAGAAAACAAATGAAGCAGGACAACAACTGCGAGATGAAATTACTAAAAGACCCTCATTGCTCTTGAAATCTAGACGTATATGTAACGTTGCAGATGAAATTTGTGGACTTGCCGAAGCAACAACTGTAAGCTCGGGTTGGGAGGGAATCTCAACCTCGGCAACTATTATAATCACAAAAATCGGAATTTGATGTTTTAGCCATATCCATAGCATCTGATCTCTCGGTTAGAGCTGATAAACCTCTTTGTGTTTCCATAACTGATAACGTGTTGTTTATTGGGAACTTCTCTCAGCGACACAAAGTAGTCTGCACGATTACGAAGCTGTATTCGATTGCCATTGAGGACAAAATACTGGCACAGCTGAGTTCGAAATTGTGATTTTTGGAATGAAACTTCGGACATCTCCGCGCGCGTAGATGCGTAACCGAGATAACCATGGTAATTGAGTTACAAACAAAATATATTAATCAGTCTGCGGACACGTTTGCCGGTGGATTAGCCTGACTGTGGCATCTAGTATAGTAAATTTACTCGAGGCTTGACACGGGTGGAGCTCATCATTAATATATGCTTGCTTAAATAATACATTCACATATGATTTAAAGGTGAAGATATGGGTATAGAAGACTTCTATGGTAGCTAACGAAATTCAAACGTCCCATAATGATACTACTCTTCGTGTTTGTGCGAAACCCCTGAAGAAATCACCTTAGGATGACCAATGCGTCGTTGGAAAATTTCACTTGAATAACTCCCATTACCTCAGAATGATGTAGCCAATATTGTGTTAAAAGTACTGGCGGCAACTAACCAACCATCCAAAATCATAATGCCTACTTTTTAATGTGAACACTATTTTTATTAATATGTAAAACATGCTAATAATGAATTAGGAAACATATTGTCCAGGCTAATCAGAGTTTATCTTGTACGCCAGTCAAATGCAGAGAATTTTGTTACAATATGGCCAACGAAAATGGCAGTTGTTTATATCAAGCACTATATAGCGCTTGTTTGGAAGAGTACCTGAGGCATCCAGGTTGTACTACATAAAGATAAGGT
Organism: Megalonaias nervosa; assembly: GCA_016617855.1. NCBI lineage: Eukaryota > Metazoa > Mollusca > Bivalvia > Unionida > Unionidae > Megalonaias > Megalonaias nervosa. The sequence goes on from JAECUM010006567.1 coordinate 37,724, forward strand.
TGAATCATCTAGGATAGCTTGCATTTAAGATTAGAAGGTTGAACTATATGACTCTGTTTCAGTCATTTTAATGAACGTAAACCACATACAAGTTTTCTTGCCAATATATTGAACCGTTTATACATTTCTATTTATAGAGACAGTACCCTAACGTTTGGGTACGTCAACTTGGAGTATCACATCCCTTGGTTCTGCAATCTGCTTCGAGAGTGTGGAGATACAAGTATGAACATGTCAAATACTAAAATGCGCAAGAAAATTCGTAACTGTGTTGGAACAGTGCTGGCACTTGACGGCGTTGGAAAATGCTACTATGTATATATTATCAAGAGTGATGGTTTGCTACATGGACTGAATATATGGCTGGATAAAGTTCGTGATGGTTCCTGTACAAAATATAAAGTTAAGAACTGGCCAGCTATGAAAGAAACCAAACAGTCTTGATGCGTTGCACTGAAGCACTTATGTATCAACATTCTGTTAATACATTTCTGGTTTGGTGCCTACCAATTCCAACATTTAATTGCACAATTTCTGTTTCTTTCTATGGGTAAGCTCAACAATGATTTTATATTTGATTAGCTAGACATATCAGTCAGATTTGCGATGGCGACAATGATGACTACAACAGGTTATTAAAGTGTGCTTATAGTTCTTCATTTGTATCTATGTATAAACTCCTTGATACATATGTGCATGAATCTTTAAGAAGATAAGACAGTTAATTCTGCGACATGTTCACTCACCTCTTTTACCATGGAGTGAAGGTCAAGGTCATAGAAATTTGTGTTAAGGTCTTGGTTAAAGTTAGTTTGCTGCGCATATTTTTTTTAAATCCTTCGGGTGAATCATTATGAAGCTACGATAATTCAATCAGTTTTATGCTTTCTTGTTCTTTTAAACTGCGTAAAGATCATAGAGAAAATAAGTTGCATTAATATTGTTTCATTTCCTTCTATATCCTTAACGCCATGATGGAGTTTCTTCACATTTGGAATGAACCGTTATTAAGCCAAGATGATTCATTATGTGACAAGCTCGCTATCTCCTTTTTACCTTGGGGTCAAGGTCACAAAATTTACAGTGATGCTTTGCTTTTCGACTCGACATGCAGGTCTATAAATTGTTGTGTATGTACCTAAAATTCTCAAACGTAACTTTCTTAATTGGAAGCAGATGTATTTGTCACAAGTTTCTTAAATATTCTTGCCTAAAATGTATTTTTATCTCTTTTTGTTTTCTTTTTTTGTCATTTTATATTCGTACTATGTAGACTATTTGTAATGCATTTGATTTGTCAGCTTCTGTGTACTTTCATGGGATCATAATTTATATGGGTAGCTGTTTGCGCCTGGCAAATTATCAGACATGGTTATTGATAATTTTTGTTTACACCAGATAAATTGCGAATCAATTTCAGCTGTCTGTCGAGAGAATGTTAATTAGCTTTCAACTCCATGCATCACAATATGTTGTGTCATGGTGTAGTTTAAAGGAAAAGCAGCGGGAAAATCTTCTTAGCAAGAACATTTTGATTATTATTATTATTATTATTATTATTATTATTATTATTATTATTATTATTATTATTACCGTTGTTGTTGCAATTGCAATAAAAATAAATATTTAAATACTTCCCAACTTTCAGAAAGTGCAGCACATAACAAAGTAAGAATCAAATAAAAAGAGGAGAAAGAAAGTACCAAATGAACAAACTATTTCTTCATAAAGGGATGTAAAAATATGAGACTGTTTCTAGAAAGTCACTGAAAGCAAATTTAGTTCAAATTTCAATAAATAGATGAATGTAATATTGGACTTATTTATTATCCATGATTCTGTAAACATAGGACTTTTAACAAATAATCTAATACTTACATAGCTCAAGTTTTGATAAAACAGTTTTGTCAGAGAAAGTTTTATAGTGGAAAAAGAGTTGAATCGGTAATGAGAATATTGGAAAAATGATACAAAATTTTTTATTTCTTTACGTATCGGAGAATCTTTTCTGGTTTAACAACATTTGAGATTTATTTAAAATAACTTAGCCTTTATCCCCTATTTAATTAAATCCTGTAATTATTAATTTGTTAAGGATTGGTTCAGTGGGGTCATGCAACTCAACAAAGATTACAATATTTTGGTGAAATACAAATTTTAGTGAAGGTTCGAGTTGCAAAAAAAATCCAAATTTTATCTTCTTGCAAAAAATAATATTGCTAATTTCCAATTGTAAGTTGTTTCTATGAAATATGACTTGCAGTTTTAAAAAACTATTTCTTTAAATTAATTAAAATTCATCTATGTAATATGAATTATAAAATTGAAGGAAACTGTTCTAGGACAGCTCACATGACATATTTTGTATGGCCTTTATTTACATTGTCATACGGCTATTCACATGACTTTTACTTACATTGTCATATGGTAATTTACATGACTGTTACTTACATTGCCATATGGCAACTCATAATTTGCAATTACACTGTCATATGGCAATTCAAGTGACTTGAACTTACACTGTCATTTAGCAATTAACATGACCTGTACGTACATTGTCATACGGCCATTCACATGACTTGTATTTACATTGTCATACGGACATTCACATGACTTGAATTTACATTGTCATACGGATATTCACATGGCCTGTACTTACATTGTCATACGGCCATTCACATGACTTGTATTTACATTGTCATACGGACATTCACATAACTTGTACAAAGAATGTCACATGGCAATTCACATGAATTTTAACAACATTGTCATATGGCAATTCACTTGACTTCAACTTACTCTATCATTTACCAATTAACATGACTTGTACTCACATTGTCATACGGCCAATCACATGACTTGTACTTACATTATCATATGCCAATACACGCGAATTCTAATCATAATGTCATATGGCAATTCACATAAATGGGATTTACGGATTTTATACTGGCATTATCTAGATCTGAAAGCTGACATGAACACAGATATGTCAATCCATTTTAGTCTCCAACCATAAGATACAGGAAATGTGGCATTTAAAAGCTTATTTTAGTATTCTTGATTCCTTTGCCACGCACTCCCAGTATATCTACTTTTAATTTCTATTGGAGAAAGATTTCATATACCTTTAGCATTTATTTTTGTAGCGGAAAGTTGCCAGGTGTTTAGAAGCAAATTTTTGGATGTTGAATAACTTTTCACCAAATTATGTAGATGTCGTGTTATTTGTACATTGTCGCTGTTACCCAGTTTTTATGACCAGATTCTCCATGTCGATATGTGATTGTACACGTGTAAGGGTATTTAAACATTAATGTGAGTATTATGTGTTTTTTGTGCCCGATACAAAAGATAGGTGATCCTTTGGATTTGTTGTCTGTACATTTGATCCTTTTGTCCATCCATCCATAGGACATGTCATGTTTGCCAAATAACTATATCCATCTTAAATGTACTACAGAGACTGAGCTTTGCACTATTTTGATCAATAGCAATGTATTGGTGTTGTTGTTTTCTGGCGGTATTTGATACATTTGCCTCCTGGGCAAAGGAAATTTTGAAGCAAATTGTCCATGTATGGCCAATCTATCCATCCATACGTCACACACTAGCGAATGCAACTATTCCACATGTTTTGTTTATGAATTACCATGAAAGCTTTAAATAATATAGTCATCACCTGAAGATATACATATAGACAAATCCATTTACTTTCGCTAACTTTCTTGGCGGTATTGCCCTTTTCGTCTGACAGCAGAATTTAGTTATGTACAGAACATTGTGCAGTCAAAAGGTCTAACGTCAAGTGCACAGTGACTGATGATAAAATTTGATTTCCACACGATAACATTAGTTCCAGATCCAGGAAATCATGGTTTGTCAGTTGCTTTAGCGTCCGACTCGTGATCTAAGAGTTGATTGTTCAATACACGAACAGGCCGGACCAAGTTGTCTGTCTCAGGGTATCACTGGTAAAGGAAAATAGCCTCCATTTTCTCTGCATGATACAGCCAAAAGAACTGTTGACGGTACCATTAAAAACTAACCATCCAATCAATATCACGAACCTGGAACAAACTGTCTGTTGTACTTGCACGTTGGTTAAAGACTGATTTGGGAGTCAAACGGTCAGTGATTAAAGAAGAATAATAACATTAGTTCTTTATAACACATCTCGACTAAAATCTGGGCATGGCCTGTAGATGGGGTAATATGTCAAAAAGCAAGGTCACTAGCTGAAAGAAGATAAAGAGTTTCTGCTCACTAAGTTGTGTTCTCAACCATGAAGCTTCACATTGTGGATGATTTGCACTTTTGATAAGAAAGAACCCTGTTGATGTTGGATACCAAAAGGTCAACTGTCAACGTCTTTATCGCTCAAAGCAAACTGGGTTTTCCAGAATGACTTGTGCTCCAGAGTAACCTCTGTGACCAAACTGTGTGGATGACTTACATTTATAATATCAAAGAAAAATTTATTTTCTGGGGTCTGGAGGTCAGAGGTCATGTTCATGGCAAGTCAGTTAAGTGAATAATGATTTCTGCACATCACGTTTAGTTCAATACAATACACATTGGTCCAAGTTCCGGTCATTAAGACCAACTGATCAGTATGCTCAAGAGTCAGTCATGCCCTACTAGTGCCAATTTGTGCATGTCGACCAATCATTGTGCACTGGCTAAGTTCGCTATAAGTATTGTCATATTTGTCCTGAAACCGAATGTGAGATATACTCTTGTGAATGAGTTCTGTAAAAGTTATTGTCCAATTCTAGTTTCAACAGGCTGAAGTATATAACATCATCTTGTGACTAACTGCTCCCATGGATTTCAGTGGATTGATGTGAAAAAGTACTATGAAGACATCAGAAGACATGAGCAGCATTCACTTGTATGAAGAGTTTTGCATTTTTTTCATTCTAACTAATCACCATCATGGAGGGTGAGGGTGGGTGAGAATATGAGATAGCGGGGATATATTTAAAAAAGAAAATTGCCGTTACCAAGCTTTCAAATAACTAAATGCAGACGCAGCATAATATCTACAATATAATTGAATTAAGTTTTCTTTGTTTCCAGCAAAGGTTATAGCCCCTTTGTTTAACTTGAATATGCATACATTTAGACATGCTATTGCATGGATGTCCTCTGTCCACTGTCCCCCTAGTGGTGGTTGTTTTCTTTTTTATGAATAAATTATCTCATCTATTTTTTGTGCACACAAAAATAAACTAGTCCAATATGGAAATTGTTTGTTCTATTTATCAATACGTATCACAGCAAGCATTAAACAAGCATAAAACAAGCATTAAACAAGCATTATGCATTTAAACATTTTGTACATACACAAGTTATAGATACATTTATATAGAATATATATATAATATATATTTATTGCTAACTTTTGTTATCAACAGCAAAAAACAATGACAAAAGACTTTCAATTTTAATCAGTTACATCTGGAAAATTAAACCTTGCGAGCAAATCATTTCGATTATAATGTGGTGTGACTGGTGCAAACAAACATAATAAGATAAACATTTTTGGACAATATTGAATTAATTCAAATATCAAAATGCTGATATGTAATAAAAGCATTAGGTGCACAGATACCATTATTAATTTGTAGAGAATGCGTTGTCAGTTGCAAATACCCTAACAGTAGCCCACATTTCCTGTCCCGTACTATTTTAACGGTCTATGCTGTTGATTTCTTCTTTGAGTTCAACAAACATTGTTGACCCTGGAGATAATGGAGATAATAAAGGTGAACCTTGAGTCTGAGATTGAGGTTGACGTATAATACAATCATAATTTGTTCGGTATAAGACCATATTTGGAAAATTCTAAAATCTGATTCATTTTTCGCATCTATTCTATACACAATACCTTTCGATCAATAATAACCCATTCCGAACCCCACCCTTGAAACAGGAAACAATTAAAATAAGTATTTCATCATCCAACTGTGTGTATAATTAATAAATATAGCACGCAAACAAACAACAAATCAACAACACAAATGCAATACTGCGTATAGACAGTTACTAAATATTAAATAGTGAATTGATGATAGTTACATAGCAATGTTCCTCTGAGTGAAAATGATAAAAAGAATTTAAGAAAAGTAAGTATAAAGGATAAATTTAGTGTAAAATCTTGTGACAAAGTCACCATATAGTACAGTTACATTATAAGTCCTAACAAAATATAGCAAGTGACTATTGATAACAAGAAAATAATACTAACTGTTCTTGACATCATTATTGGATAGCAGAAGAAAACATTATAAAATAGCAATGTAATACATTGTTATGTATATGCAACTTAATTACTTGTTTTTTAGTTTTATTTTTTTATTTTATTTTATTCCATAACATGTTATTGTAATGATAACTTTTTCTACTGGATTTCATATTTATTTTAGAAATTCAATTCAGTTCTGTTTGACCTGATAAACAGCCAGTAGTAGAAACTCTGTATCTATTTGCTGACCTTGATTCAGAACCAGTGTCAGTTTTGAGTAAACAACTTTTTTTAAAATTCATTCTAAGAGTAAGAACCATTGATTTTAGCTAAGGCCATACTAGAGTACGTGATTTTAGGCATATAAAAGTTTTTGCGTTGTTCTGGAAAGATGATCACGTGACCCTCATACGGGAATTTGTTTTGCGTCTTAGTTAGTGTTATAGCTCATGTTATTAGAAGAAATAGCCAGTTGGTCTTTAAACCTTTGAAGCTCAAAGGTGTTTTGTTGTGACCAGTTTGAGTTGCATTTTTATTTTTTGGAATTAGTAATTTATTTACCCTGGAATACAAGTGCTCTTACAAAATTCTTGGACAATGACATTTATTGAAATTATTCGCAATTCAAAAACTGGAATATTATTTTCTGTGATTCAACAAGGAACTGTTGACACTACAACACTTTGAAGGTTACGGCATACGTCATCGCCTTCCATCTTGGAATTTCATCGGGATTCGAACTGTGATTCATTTAGGAGTTTTCATTGATAGGACTTCTGTATTTTTAATTCTTGGATTAATTTTGGATTTGATTCATAAACCGTAAGTCCTTTTTCACATTTTTACCTTGGTTTTCTAGGGAAATAAATTATTTTTTAAATTTTACAAAGCTTGTTGAATTCACTCTTTCCTTGTTACTTTTGTACGAGCCTAGACTCGTAACAACATGTTGAGTTACCTCCCTTCTATTACTGAATATAGTTCAATGAAAACGTGCAGAGTAGAAACATTTTCTGGTCACCATGGTGGCCTCATTGATGCCACATTTAGTACCACTCAGACCTTGCGAAGAATGTTGTGTATAATGTTTCATGGCAATTGTCAAAGTAGTTTAGGAGGAATAGCAATAATAACCTTTGCTAACGGAGAGGAGGATGACAGACAACATGGCCATGAGCAGATCTCGTATCTGACCTAAAAATATATGTAAGCTCTGCTATGGAATATTCTGTAATTCTATCCATAGATCTAGAAATGACATTAATTTTTAGAGAGTATAACACCCTTTTTATGCAAAGAAATCAACAGCTGCACTCCATTCATGCTTTTTTCATGTCATAAACGAAGTCACTTTCATGACAAACGCTGATATGTTCATTAATTGTATGTCAATCTGTCATCGGGCACGAAACAAGGAGCGACACTTTTACTTCGAAGTCAACCGGTACAAATGTTAGCTTCCTGCATTCAGTCACCAACGGTCAGTCAGGAAGTGCGTCTGCTTTCAGTTCCTAATAGCAACACTGGTTCAGCCTTTAATGGGAAGCTTTAGTGTTGTTCTACGGTTAAGAAAGCTTGCGGATAAATGTTGAGTTTCTTGAACTGATTTTCATCTCGGCAACTACTGACGTAGATATTTTGTGTTATTCGTGTTACCAAAGGAAAACCAAGATGATGCTTATCATTTATCTACCTTATAATTCGACCCCATCTCTGTTTAGTTCAGGTTATGACAAACAAGTATAATCCGGACTTGCGCACCTTTATGATTTGACGTTTAGGTCTATCAAAACCATCTTCGAGATAAAGAAAAACAAGCTGATCGTTTGCCATCATCATGACGTCAATATTTTCCGGTCTTTTTTTATTCATATTACTGTAATTGCGCTCCATAAAGTTACTGCGCATGGTGCAGGCACGACTGCAATCTGTTCATTCAGATATTGTTTTGCTGTAGAAACAGCATTAACAAAATAATCTTTGATAAACGCAACTTAACACCAAAATTTTAATTCTTTAGACTTCACTGATCACGACCAGATTATGTGAAACATCGCCCATCCTCCAACAATATCTTTAATGTCCATGTTAAAAGTATTTAATTCTCCAGGTTTATATTGTAAAACCATAAGTTAGTCTGGTTCAACAGCAACGTGGCTGATAATTTGAGGCAAATCCGTTTTTAAAACGATATTTTTAACGTCCAAATTGAATGTTTGTAATTTTTCAGTTTGATCTTCATATTCATAAATGAAAAGTTCGCTAGGGTCAACACCAACAACAACCCGAGTGGCGAAATCAGTCAAAGCCGACTTGGTGGCAAACCTGCTGAGACTCACATCAGCGCCGCGTCAGGCTGAGTAACTTCTGCAAATGTTAATAGACATTTTGCATATTGTTAAGTGTATTGTAATGTAAAATTAATACGTGTTTTCGGAGTTGACGAACGCTCACGTGCGTGAAACACTTCACATCACGATGACTGCATATTGACCAGTCCGACCAAGTCTGCATCGGTATAATGAATAAAAATGCGGTAGATGACTTTGCCCGCTCGGGTTAAATAATCAACAACTTCAAGTGGTGGTTTAAAAGTCCATATGAGTTGAAATATAATACGTTATTAGGTGTCACCACATATACGACCAATGAGTGCCAAGTCCTGTGGTCAAATCCAGGTTAGCAATGCCTGTTTCACGAGTGCGTGGCACCATCGATGCAAGTTCATTTCGCAGAAAGACACCACTGAAATGTTTGACTAACCTGACCACTGTTTTATTTCCGATATGTTATGCGGCCACTTATCGCTATTTTAAAGTTATGCCGGAGACTGTTCCGACAGCCCCTAATGCCGCCGCTTTGCACCCGTTTGAGCCGCAGATGCTTACAACGCTGGAATCGCAGCAAGGAATGGAATTATTCCACCGGGTTTTACAGTTGCATAATCTTTTTGAGGTTAATTTTACTGTTACTCTGGTCTTATTTAGTTAGGCCATATTAAGCTGTTCAAGTTGTGTATGGGTCAACCACAAGAGGACAATTCCAGTTAACTCTGTTGGAGAAAAGCCTCAATATGAGCACACAATCATTTTTTTATAGGTTCTCTTTATTTTTTCAAACTCGTGATTTGGTGCGGTAAAACCATGTTGAGTACTTATTTGCCGTATAACCTGACCTGTAATTAGTGAAGATGATAGCACAGACATCCATGATGTTGATGTTGGGAACTCCACTTTACCATTGTTGTGTTATTGTGTTAAAACATACGATGAGACGCCGTGTTCTAACTATCAATAACTTTAATATATACAAACGACTATTGTGAAGTCTTAACACAGAGTGGTATCAAAGAGGCAGACGCCTGTAGATAGTACCAGTGGAACTATGATTCATGCACAGAGGGTTCTGATTGGTCAGTTACGTATAATGTTACAACTATCAACAGCTCCAACTGCGTCGTTGTCATTGTTCTTAATTGTTAAGGTGACTGTATGTTTGGCTCCAGAACTCACCTTATAAACATCTCAGCAAACCCAATATATGATTAAGAGGAATCGCACACGACTATCGCAATACGGCTCCACGTTACACAAAACTATTGATAAAAACATTGTTAGCACGCCTGCAACTATGGCTTATGCATTTGCAATATTTGCCAGCTTGCCGTGTTCTCGACGTCGCCTAATTTATATAATTGAGAATCCGCATTACCAGATGTATCCTTGATAAACATCGTTGTTGAACCAGCTAATGTTGTATAATCATCGCTATATCTAGCGAATCCAATAATCGTCAATAATGGTACTGTTGACGTTGTCAAGAATTGATTCGATTTCCTCTCTGTCAATGCAATAACGTGCATTGCTCAACAGCGCCATAATACCACTGTCAGCAGATCCAACTGTAGTATTGACGGAACAATCATCACCTTTATTCTACTGATTCGTAATGTTACAGCTTCTCCTACAAATGTCAAAGATATGTTAATCTCAAAACAGACTGCACGAGAATATCTCACAGTGGACTTTGAACGAACATGTGCACTACTGATCAAACCAACAAAATAAATTTTGGAATGTATCGAGGATATTAATAAGGCCATAAAATCAACCGTGGAACAGGTGACATAACTAACATTAACAGAAGAAGAACCGGGTCCAATTCAAATGTTCGTTAAATGCACGAAGGATATTAAACAAACCACGAGGGCAAGCGAGGCAACCATTGAAAGCTTCCTTAAATATATGGAACTATTTCAAGAAGATTTTGATATCAACGAAGTAATCGGAGAAATTGGAGAGTCTGTTTATGTGACTGTTAATGGCACCTAGGTAAAACTATCACAAGCCCAGTACATGTCAATGATAAACTCACAGCAGCAATTATTTATCGACGACAATCTTAAGTGGATTTTTGAAGATCCTATAAATGCCATGTATAACAGACCAGGCAAATAGGGCGATTCCGTGTTAAAACTAACAGCTGACTCAAGTGATTACAATCAAAACAAAGAATGGTACAAGTGGATACTCTGGGAGATTACTGGGGAAAACAAGCCCGCGGTCCAGTGTGGCCATGATGCATATTAATAATACAAGAGTCGAAGAAGGTCAACAAGTAGATGAAGAACGTAAAGTACGAAGCATAAATGCTGATAAAACACGCAAAAGAATGAAAAGTTGTCACTAGCCCGTACGCAACAGTTCGCAAGGACTTGTGTGTGACCAACTATAAGTATATGAACTCGTGGCTCTGATGGAAACATTGGTGGGGTCAGTTCACGCAGGTAACAATGCACCAGAAGTCATTTATCAGGCGTATCAATTTGTCGGTGATTGCTCATCAACGAAATCATAGAGAAGAAAACGTTTCACGCGTTGGTGCCTGAATTTGTTACTGGTGATGAGTTATGATGAAATTACTCCCTACATCAATGCAGCGTTGCGGCGTTTCATTGTAAATACAATCCATAGCATTACCTCAGTGATCACTATCTCATCAATAAATCCAGAATTTAATGTGACATTTTCAACAACACTTACCTGCTTGGGAATGTTGCGTACACTAAAGATAGTATTAGCGTCGTTGCGAGCGCAATACAGTTGACCTAATACCCAATTACAACTGATTGTTTTTTCTTGGTGTAAATAACTTATTATGGTTTCATTTTGGTGAACATACTAGTTGTGTATCAAAATCTTTTCCGACACAATTTGCAAGCTTCAATCAATTATCGATTTGGAAATAATACCGACTAAAGTATGAAGCAATGATGTTTCCTGCTCACGTATGTTGGCTTAATGCAACGTTAGTATATTGTTGTAAAAACGTAACATTCGCACTCGTGTTAGTTCTAAAATTTGCTTATTTTTGAGCTGGGAGAACACTTTAGATTATGTGAATGTGCAGTGTTTCAGCAACCTTGACTCGACATTAGTTTTCAGCATTTAACTAAATCACATCCTTGCGTCGAAACGTCTTAAGTTCAGGTGTTTTATAAAACCGATCACTTCCATTTAGTCATTATGGGATTGCGGACTACATGCAGGATTAACACACCTCCCAAATTAAAAGCTTGACAACGTGCAAGAACAACCCATCTCTGAAACTGATGATTTGACAAAGGCAGTGCGCAAATGAGTATGGGCAATTTTACGTTTTGCAAAAACAATTGTTAGCACTCTTTTATGTAATCTTTACTTAGTTAACATTACAATCAAGACATTATTAGTTTCATCTTATCAAGTAGTCATAAACAACAAACAAGGTCAACGGGCCAAGTGTTTGGATAGATTCATAATATATATACGTGTCAGCGTAAGGATGATACCCAAACTTTGGTAGCAAATCTACAGATAGAATATGCGCTTACTTATTAGCAATGGTGCACTGTACCTTACCGCAACGGTGCAGAAACGTTGTGTCTTGTGTGTTATCTTCTCCCTCCCTCTCTCTCTCCCTCTCTCTCTCTCTCTCTCTCTCTCTCTCTCTCTCTCTCTCTCTCTCTCTCTCTCTCTCTCACACACAATAGAAGTCCACGAACCACGGGGCTGAAATTTGTTTTGCAGTGTAACTACAAAAAATTGAGCAAGTGCTAAAAGTTCTCCCTGAAACATGCCTGGAAAACTTGTACTGAATTGGCTAGTACTCGTGTGGTACAAGTTTGTGGATTCTGTACTTGCTACTGTTACAATTCGAGGTCTTAAATTAAGTAACAGAAAGAAGTGATGTCAACAATTTCAGTAAAATCAACAAGCAATTTATTTCTCTACAAAGACAAATGTTTAAGAGATACTTGCAGCATTGTGAGTAAAATCCCAAATAATCCTAAATCCCAAACTATAGAATGTTCAGAATGGTTCGATGTACCACAATCATGCACTCGAAAATGTCTTTCAATGTGTTCACAATAGTCAAAACGTAGTATATATCAATAGCCAATGAGCGCTTAGTAATTATAATGCATAATTTAAAATTTCCTCCCAAATTATATCTGAACACAACTGTAAACTCTGAAAAAGAAATGGATTCCAGAGACTGATATAACATTGGAATGAAATATTTGTTGATGGAGTCCCTATTTATACACATTTTCATTGTACCTAGATGTGAATCATTCCAGTGGAAAATTCAGTTCACATGGTATGCAAGTATGGAAATAGAACGATCATAAAGTTCAATATACAGTCATGGACAACATTTTAAGCACACAATATCGCTATACAAAATGCTACAAACTCTAAATATAAAGATCCAGAAAACAATGATCTACCGATAAAGATAACAGCATCCCCTCGCAATCACTCTCTCTTTCTCTCTCTCT